>CANYBF010531733.1:0-92228 GCA_948192965.1 Dalechampia spathulata
GATTGCCCTTGCTTATTAGTATCACATGCATGATACTTAGGTAACGATTATCCCTTGTAGGGTGTATGATGGTTTCCTTGAAGGGGAAATCATTGTATATTCTACGGGAGCATGTTACTCCCGGTGGGCTGGGTGTGACAGATCAACTGGCGACAACAGGCATAAAGTTTGATGACGAGGTGATTGCTCTTATGGTACTAGCTTCATTACCAGAGTCTTGGGAGACTTTGAAGGTGTCTTTGACAAACACTGCTCCAAATGGTGCAGTAAGTATGGAGTCCGTTAAGAGTAGCATACTGAATGAGGAGATAAGACGAAGATCACATAATTCAGTCTCTTCATCACAGTCTGAAATTCTAGTTGCAGAAAACAGGGGGAGGAGTCAATCCAGAAGACCGAAGCCCAGAGACAAGAGCAGGGGTAAGTCAAACAAGTATGCAAATGTTGTATGCCATTACTGTAAAAGCAAAGGCTACATCAAAATATTTTGCCAAAAATTCAAGAAAGATCAGGAGAAGAATAAAGGCAAGGATGTGAAGAGAGAAGGCAATAGTGATGATGAACATGGTAACATTGTTGACTTTAACATTGTTACTGATACAGAAATTGTCAGTCTGGCAACCCAAGAGACCAGTTGGGTGATTGACAGTGGAGCTACAATTCATGCTACATCTCACAGGAAATTTTTCTCATCTTATACACAAGGAGAATTTAGTATTATTAAGATGGGAGATGCAAATTTGTCAAAAATAATTGACAAAGGAGACGTCTGCTTGGAGACAGAGAATGGTACGAGGCTACTATTGAGAGATGTCAGGCATATTCCTGATATGCACATAAATCTGATTTCTTCTGGAAGATTAGATGATGAAGGCTTTTGAAATGTTTTCGGGAATGGAAAATGGAAGCTTACTAAAGGCTCCTTGGTGGTGGCTAAAGGTCAGAAGCAATCAAGTTTGTACTTGATGCAAGCTAAGCTCTCTAATGATGTTGTGAATACAATGGAGAAGGATAACACAACTGATTTGTGGCACAAAAGACTTGGTCACATTGGTGAAAAAGGGATGACTCAGCTTGTAAAGAAGAGTGTCTTATCTAGTTTAAACCAGTTCCATTTGAAGAAATATGCTGACTGTCTAGCAGGGAAGCAGAACAGGGTTTCTTTCAAAAGTTTCCCTCTATCCAGAATGAAGAATGTTCTAGATCTAATTCACTTAGACTTATGCGGACCACTGCCTAAGTCACTTGGTAATGCTAAATACTTTGTGACTTTTTATTGATGATCATTCTAGGAAGACATGGGCTTATACTTTGAAGTCCAAAGATCAAGTGCTAGAAGTGTTCAAGCAATTTCATGCCTCAGTTGAGAGACAGACTGGGAATAAGCTGAAGTGCATCCGTACGGATAATAATGGAGAGTACATTGGATCATTTGATGCTTACTGCAAAGAGCATGGTATTCGACATCAAATAACACCACCAAAAACACCGCAATTGAATGGCTTAGCTGAGAGGATGAACAGAACTTTGATGGAAAGAGTCAGGTGTATACTTTCACATTCAAAGTTGTCTAAGGCGTTTTGAGGTGAAGCTTTACTTGCAGCTGTATATGCATTGAACCGTTCACCATATGTTCCTCTCAATTATGAAGTTCCACAAAGGGTGTGGTCAGGAAAAGATGTTTCCTATGATCATTTGTGGGTTTTTGGTTGCAAGGTTTTTGTTCATATTCTAAAAGATGAACGGGCAAAGCTTGATGTCAAGACACGACAGTGTGTGTTTATTGGCTATGGTCAAGATTAGCTTGGCTATAGATTCTATGATCCAGTCCACAAGAAACTTGTAAGGAGTCGTGATGTTGTATTTGTTGAAGATCAAACTATTGAAGATGTCAATAAGGCAGAGAAGGAAGTTCCAAGCTCTGATGACTCAACAAGCTTCCGATTGAATCCTCCAACAGTGGTGCCTAGATAAGTTGGAGATGAATACAAGATGATCAGCTAGAAGCTGATAATGCAGAAGCCCCCAATGAAGTTGAACCAGAGGATGATGATGGTGTTCACATTCAACCACCAGCACCTGTAGATTCTCCAGTCCCTTTACGAAGATCTGCTAGAAATAGACAACCTTCTACCAGATATCCAACTGATCAGTATGTGATGCTGACTGATAGGGGAGAACCAGAAAGCTTTGATGAAGCTATGAATGATGAATACAAGGAGGAATGGAAGAAGCCATGCAAGACGAGATGAAATCCTTGCATGAGAATAACACATTCAAGCTGGTGAAGTTGCTAGAAGGCAAAAGAACATTGAAGAATAAATGGGTGTTCAGAATTAAGCATGAAGAACACAGTGGCCATCCTCGATTCAAAGCAAGATTAGTGGTCAAAGGATTCAGCCAAAAGAAGGGAATTGACTTTGATGAGATTTTTTCACCGGTGGTGAAAATGATATCCATCCATACAGTGCTAGGGCTAGCCGTAAATTTCAATCTGAAGATTGAATAAATGGATGTCAAAACTGCCTTCCTACATGGGGATTTGGAAGAAGAGATATATATGGAGCAGCCATAGGGTTTTGAAGAAAGAGGCAAAGAGGATTATGTTTACAAATTGAAGAAAAGTCTGTATAGATTGAAACAGGCACCAAGACAGTGGTATAAGAAATTTGAGTCTGTTATGGAGGAGCAAGGCTACAAGAAGACTACTTCTGATCACTGTATATTTGTGAAGAAATTTTCTGGTGATGATTTCATTATCCTATTGCTCTATGTGGATGATATGCTGATTGTTGGTAAGAATGTTTCTAGAATCAACAATCTGAAGAAGCAGCTGAGTAAGTCTTTTGCTATGAAAGACTTGGGAGCAGCAAAGCAGATTCTTGGCATACAGATTAACAGAGACAGAAGCGCCAAGAAATATGGTTGTCATAGGAGAAGTACATTGACAAAGTATTTCAGAGATTCAACCTGGATAAGGCTAAAGCGGTTAGTTGTCCTCTTGCTAATCACTTTAAATTGAGTTCTAGAGAGTGCCCTTCTGCAGATGAAGAGAAGGAAGAAATTTCCAGAGTTCCATATGCTTCAGCAGTTGGGAGTTTGATGTATGCCATGGTTTGTACACAGCCAGATATTGCTCATAAAGTTGGAGTTGTGAGTCGTTTCCTTTCAAATCCAGGAAAGGAACCTTGGGTTGCAGTCAAGTGGATTCTTAGGTATCTTCGAGGATCATCCAAAATATGCTTATGTTTTGGAAATGCAAAACATGTGTTAGCTGGTTACACAGATGTAGATATGGCTGGAGATGTTAACTCAAGAAAGTCTACATCAGGGTACTTGATTACTTTTGTAGGGGGAGCTGTGGCATGGCAGTCAAAGTTACAGAAGTGCGTTGCACTGTCTACAACTGAAGTAGAGTTTATTGCAGCAACAGAAGCATGTAAGGAGTTGCTATGGATGAAGAAGTTCTTAAATGAACTTGGTGTCAGACAGGAAGGGTATCAGCTATTTTGTGATAGTCAGAGTGCTATTCACCTTGGTAAGAATGCCTCCTTCTACTCACGATCAAAACACATTGACGTGAGATATCACTAGATCAGAGATGTGATGGAGACGAAGCAGTTACAGTTAGAAAAGATCCATACTAAAGAAAATGGATCAGATATGTTAACCAAGATTCTACCAAGAGGCAAGTTCGAGTACTATCGATCAACAACAGGGATGATAGAGTCCTCCATGTAATCGGGAGGGGGAGATTTGTTGGCATGGGTCCCTCATACATGGAGCGACACCACGAGTCAAGAATTTGGGCTGCCATTTTATTTGAAACAGTTTTTATTGACAAAAAAAAGGGGTTAGGTGGGTTAGGTGACAGCCTGACACGTGGTTTAAAATGCCTATATAAGGCACTCAATTCTCCCACCTTCAACACATCAAAACAAAACAGAAGAGATTACTTTTGGAAATGCTTATGTTTTGGAAATGCAGAACATATGTTAGCTGGTTACACAGATGTAGATATGGCTGGAGATGTTGACTCAAGAAAGTCTACATCAGGGTACTTGATTACTTTTGCAGGGGGAGCTGTGGCATGGCAGTCAAAGTTATAGAAGTGCATTGCACTGTCTACAACTGAAGCAGAGTTTATTGCAACAACAAAAGCCTGTAAGGAGTTTTTATGGATGAAGAAGTTCTTAAATGAACTTGGTGTCAGACAGGAAGGGTATCAGCTATTTTGTGATAGTCAGAGTGCTATTCACCTTGGTAAGAATGCCTCCTTCCACTCACGATCAAAACACATTGACGTGAGATATCACTAGATCAGAGATGTGATGGAGACGAAGCAGTTACAGTTAGAAAGATCCATACTAAAGAAAATGGATCAGATATGTTAGCCAAGATTCTACCAAGAGGCAAGTTCGAGTACTGTCGATCAACAATAGGGATGATAGAGTCCTCCATGTAATCAAGAGAGGGAGATTTGTTGGCATGGGTCCCTCATACATGGAGGGACACCACGAGTCAAGAATTTGGGCTGCATTCGGTGGCCGTTTTATTTGAAGCAGTTTTTATTGAAAAAAAAGGGGTTAGGTGGGTTAGGTGACAGCCTGACACGCGGTTTAAAATGCCTATATAAGGCACTCAATTCTCCCACCTTCAACACATCAAAACAAAACAGAAGAGAGCCAGAGCCAAAAGAAAAATTGCTCTGAGGGTTGGGGAGAGAAAATGGTGAGGTTATTAATCTTAGGTCGGAAAATACCTTGTGAGCCACTATTTTATTTTATCCCTTATGTATCTACTATTTGTAAGAGTATAAGAATTATTGTGAGTTTTTGTCCGTGGACGTAGCCCAAAATTAAGGGTGAACCACGTTAAATTTCCTGTGTCCATTTTGCTTAATTTTGCATTTCTTTTCAAAAATACATTGATCGTGCCCAATACTAATGAAATGCATCAATGTTATTATTTATGAAATAATATATAATCCTAAATAAGATAGGAAAATCTATATATTTTTATAATTCTAATTTTTCTAAAAAAAATATTACAATAATTCCAAGAAATAAGCTGCAATTAAAAGGTGAAATGTAGTGCCCATTTAATCTATTAACATCCATATAAAATTTTATATCAAGTTGCTATGAACAATTGATTTATCTTATTTCATTTTATTTTTATATAAAGGTTCCATTTTCTCTTTTACCATTATTTACCATCAAAGTGCAAGAATTATGTCATTTTCTCTTTTACCATTATTTACTCCATGAGTTTATTAAGTTTGATTTTAAACTTATTTCATTTCATCATTATTATTTTGCATAATGTCAAATTTAATTGAGATTTCTAATTTTCAACTTGTTTTCAAGCTCGAATTGAGCTTGATTGCGAGCCTATTTTCGAGCTTAATTACGAGCCTGTTTTCGAGCTTAATCACAAGCCTATTTTTGAGTTTGATTACGAACCTGTTTTCGAACTTTCTTCGAGCCTTAATTGAGTATATAAATGAGCTGATATCGAGCTGATCTTGAGTCAAACTCGAGCCTAACAAATTCGAGCTCGAGTCGACCTCGAGCTCCAATATTTACAAAAAATATAAGCTAGAACCGAGCTCGAGTCTATCCAAAAACTCATGAACCGAGCTTGAACACTTAAATATCCGGCTCAACTCGACTCGTTTACGCCACTGGTTTCATACCTCCTTGCAGAAACATGTTCATTTACCACTATAGCTATAGGTCGACTTTTTTCATTACACTACATATATATTTATAGTTTGTCTACCTTTTGTCAACTCTTGGCTTGGCCTGCCGTCGGCAGATGCTGCTTTTATTGTGGAATTTGTATTGCCTCATTTATGTGTATCATTAATTGAAGTTTAAAGCACAAGGTCAACCGTAGAGTCTCACCATGTATTATCTATCTAAACTTTCAATTATTCATGTTCCCTTTCTTTCGTCTGGAATATTTTATAGTGATGCCTTGCATGAGGCCAAAAGCTTGCTTGGGAAATCCTTTCAATAACATTTCGCCAGAGAAATGCAAGGTCGAGTGGTATGGTTTTGGAGAATCACTACGTTCATCGTGTTCTAGTAGCAGTTTGCTAGGCCTGAATGCTCCAGGTTCCAGGTGAAATTTGCAAAAACGATATGATACCATGTTCTATTCCATTGTTAGTCCTTCTAAGCTCTATTATTTGTGGGTGCACAAGTCTTTCCTCTAAGATCAAAAGGAAAAGGTATATTTTAAAAAAAAAAACTAAGAAAAATTAATATTCTGATAAACTTTGATGATGTAATTGCACATAATTAACAAAGAGGAAAAGTACTTTATATGCAAAGACAAACTTGACATATTTTTGAAATGAGTACAAGCATGTCATGAAGTTTGGAGGTTTCCTCGATGGATTCTTGTCGATAACAATATTAGCAAGGTTGGAGGAGGTTAATGTTGATCATGACCAAACTCGGCTCCACCACCAACATCACAAGTTCCTTTTGACCAAGCTGAAGCCGAATTCTGACGCACTACTTTTGACAGGCCAATTAGTTCTGATCCTAAGGTGACCACCCCCACTATCTTTTCAAAGAAGTAAATGGAACATCCTGCTATCTCATTCTCAGATGTGTAAGACCGAAATTTCAAGTTCTCTTTTGTTTTGTCATTATGCATTACGCTAAGGAGATGGTCCAGGATCTAGAAGTGGGGGGGAATTTTCTTTTGATGTTGAATATGATAAATGATTGCTAGATTATGCTTTTATCAAATAGTTTTCCTCTGCCGTCAAGATCCTTAAAGCGTAGATCATGTGTAGCCATAGAATCACTTCTAAGCAACCCTTAATAATGAAGGTTGACCATGAATAAGTAGCCACGTTTATGACCCAGTTGATTGAGAATATCCCCATAAAGAATGTTATAATACAGAGAGTCCTTTGCTCACCATGGATGATGCATTTGCTTTAGGCAAGAAATCACAGACTTGGATACTTTTTTTATGTTCACGTGTAATGCGGAATAACTAGTGGATTATAACCAATAATTAACCTGTAATTAGCATTTGATTTGTCCTAACTAATCTTCAGAACAGATTATAATTCATTCATGCAATTTAGAAGTCAATTTTAAACCTCAACGCCAATTAAAATCACTGTCAAGCAACGGTACGGTTGTAGAGCTTTTGCTGCAGATGAAAGAAGACATTTCAAGGGTTTATTAAATGGATCAAGAAAAAAAAAAATCAAAGCATCAAAGAGTGTGGTTGTTGTGTGGATCTTGAAAATCAAATGGGTTCCCATTATCAAACAAACAAATGAGAAAACGATGAAAGAAAGTGAGGACCCCCTGCATATTATGCAATGGATTTTCTTGTTTGGTCTTTTAGAGCCATTAGCTTCCATTGGGCACTCAGATAGATGGATAGGTTTACTTATGACTCTCGTTCGATACTAGTGGTGGCATTAGATTTCAAGCCACCGACTTTCTTTTATTGATGATTCTGATATCTCTTCACTTAGATTAATCCATTACTATTTGATTTTAATGATTTTCTGCTCGGATTTATCCCTGCTAGCAAGTTATAATTACCATCTCAACCAGCAGTTGTTTGGATTAAAAAGATTATGACCATAACCTTAAAATGATAAAATTGTCAGTCGCTGATTATCATCTGAAGCTTAATATGTCATTTTGTCACCATTTTCACATGAATGGCAACACAAAGGGATTGGAAATGCATGCACAAGCAACTCCGAAGGGATGTGCCTGGTGATAGAATTTCCAACTAAAAGAAAGACGGCATCTTTCTTTGTGGATGAAACCCATCCCCGGTCCCCCCCAACGTGGTGGCCTGCTGTAACTTTCATGTTTTTCGTCAACATTTCAATAACAAGTAGTGTGTGTGTATATATATATAAAGAAGATGTGTTAAAAGAAAACAGTCTACAGAGGAAGAAGTGGAACAGCAGGAGACCTTAGTGGTAGACCTCGTGCTTAATCAAAAAGCATGGACGTGCTTATAGTTCTTAATTAGTTTTTGGCTTCACCGAATATTTTCTTGCCAAAATCCACGTCAGCACCACCCTCCACAACATCTAATGGGCCTGCCAACTGTCAGTCTCAGGATGAATGAGCCAGATAGCTTGCGTTTGTTTTGAGCCTAAATTTTGTTGGATAGCTAAGGCTAGTTGGTGATTAGTCCTTAGTCCTAACTGTGATATTTAATCAATCATTATCAATTAATTGGACGATTAAAAAAGTTCGTTGGTGTGATTTAAATTGCTAATTCGAAGCCATTAATATGATCGGATCACATAAACCGTACGCTTGGTCCACGAAAGATTGATGTGGTGAGGTGGGAAACCACCGGTTAATAAGTATATGATGATGGTGCAGATCCAAACCCTTAGCAGAAGAGTGAAGAGCATGTAGTTATCGGGGGTCAATTAAATGAAAACCTCCCTATCAAAAAAGAATGATGGAATAGATACGACGTGTGTAGTAAAAGTAGGTAAGCCAAGTCCGTCGAAGTGGTGGGGGGGGGGGGCATCCCAAGTTTCTTTCTTCAATCATACCCACCCAACATCTCCTGCCCCTTTACCCTATGGTTCGGTCATTATCAGTCGTTTTCTTTTCTTTTCTTTTCTTGCCTTGCCTTCCGACTTCTTATCTGGCTAGAGCTAAGGTAAGCCACCATTGCTTTCAAAAACAAATATTCACAGAGGGACACAGTCCCAAGTCTTGCTCCTTTTTACTCTCTTCTTCCATTCGTCTCTGTTGAACCCCTCCTCAAATTTGTTCGGTATTTTCTATTTCTTTTTTATTCTTTTAAAAGTGACAATGACAGACAATTTTTACAAAAATTTTAAAAATAATTTACCAAATGAGGAAAAAATCTAACCACCAAGGACGAGATATACTTCCCTGTGTTCATTTCATACTTTGATGCACCCATCAAGCAAGTACTGCTCAGCCTTTTGCTTGCCATTGCTTAAAAATATGCCTACAAGATAGAAACAAACTTTGGCGCATCATCTCTTGGCCCTTCGAGAGACCGATACATGTATAATGTATTAACAGAATTATCCATTTCCTCATTGTACTCGTGATTAATCACTTCCATCACCAGACGAGGCAGCGCTTCCGCAATCTGTTGACAACCGTCATAGGTCAACTTACACGCTGACATCCAAAGGAATCTCATATTGTAATAGTGGTGCAGGCCAGATAGGAGAGCTCCATCCCCAAATGGACTATCTCTGATCTCAAGTTTCTCTAATTTCGGGCAGCCCTCAAGCAAATACTTGAGCCCCATATCACTGTCCCCAGCAAAAGCAATGGATAAGGTCCTAACAGTTTTCCCATATTTGCCAATATAACTGAAAGCTCTATCAGTTAATAAACCTGATACAGCAAGTCGACTGAGCTTCTTACAGTTCATGACAATGGCTCCAAATCCTTCATCCATAGGTTGCCCAGTGATATGATCAGGCCTGTGGCGTCCCATGATACAAAGGCGGAAAACCACAAGATCCGGACAGTTCTTTGACATGGCTATAACAGCTGCATTTGTCATCCGCTGACAAAAGTACAAAATTGACTGAAGCTTCCTACAACCCTCTGAAATCGCTTGGAGACCCACCTCAGAGACGGGGCCTTCACTATCCTCCCGAGCATCAACGGGGAAAACCCGCAGCTCTTGGAGTTCCTTGCATGTTGCGGCCACTGCTTGAAGTCCTTCATCACATATTGAATCAAGGACCTGTAACAAGACAGTTGAAGTCAAGCTTAAAAAGACACATGTTTGTGCAATGACGGTAAAAATATCATATTTTAGTCAACACATACCCAGAAAACGTGAAGTCTGTGGCAATTACTGATTATTGGTTTGAGCTGGCCTGCGGTTATATTTGCATAACTTAAGTTCAATGAAGTGAGATTGACACAAATTGGGTAAATTGCTGGCAAGTAATCCGGCAGAAGTTCCCTAAACCCAGACAGGCAAACTAAGGATTTGCAAGCAGCAAATGCAGACGTGTAATCAGGTTCTTGTTCACCATGACCAGCATCCTCGGGTGGGCGAAATGAGCCTGTCCCAAGATGTGTGAGTTGTGGAGCTCGGACCATAAGGCGATGTAATTGGCCAATTGACACATTTCGGTTTAACCTTATTTTCTTCAGAAAAGGAGACCGTGCCACCAGCCTCTCCAGTGCATCAAAATTGATGTGACATTCTACACAATCAAAAATAAGAGACTCCAGACACATTTCACCCTCTGGAAAACAAGATATCCAATCAACTTCCCCATCTGCTACTTCAGACTCGATGAGCTCTAGCACTCTTAATTGCCTGCATAGAATAAACAGTCGTCAACAAAACGATACAAGTTCATACATCAAACAGCTTTTCTCATTGCAAATTCTAATCATTTGAATCAATTACTCCCAAGTTTCAGTTATCCTGAATGGCATTATCTGGATTACTAATCATTAAAATCCAACCAAAATAGCAAAAACCATCTAACGCCAGCTAATTAACTTTGGCCAGCTTCAAAACTCACACATATCAACGCAGCGCTTCTATAAATGCAATCTCAGATAACTGTAAAGCAAAATCTACTACACTCAAACTTCCCATAACCACAAACATAAAAGAAAACCCAGTATTCAAACTTTAGGGTTAACTGAAAAATCAATCAAATTTAAACACGGGAATCATATCTAATTAGCCATTATTTACATAGAGCAAGTATGTTCAACGTCATAATTTTTTTTTTAAAAAAAAAACATACCTGCACCTGCTAACAACAAAAGCCAGTCCACTAGTACTAAAACCATCGCAACAAACAAGGACAAGCTCTTTAAACTCCAAAAAAGACTCGGCAAGAAGAGCAAGATCATCATCAGTAACAACCATGCGCTTCAAGTGAACTTTTCTAAGCCAAGGATAAGCCTTTGCCATTGCAAATACCCATGGAGCAAAGTGAGCTCCCCAATTTGGAGGCATGAGGTTAAAATCTGCAAAACGGGGCTTACCCTTTAAAGTAATGGACTTGATTCGGGAAAAGCGAGAAGTAGCCCGTTGGATAGATACGGCATAACAGTTACCGATAAATAGTTCGGATCGGGTAAGTGCCTCCACACGGTACCATGACTTACACACCAATGAGGCTGCGTTTCTGTCTCTCCGTGAAGTCAAGAAACAGAGAACGTTTTCGAGTACATTTTCTAATACCTGGTCTAGAAATGATACTGGGTGATCAGATGGTCCACAACCGGAAGTTGACCCGGCGTGAGAATCAGAAGGAGGAGGAGATCGGTCCTCATCTTCAGACATTTCGGTAAGATCTTCCCTCATGATACTAGGATTTTGAGAGTCATTTTCCAATCTGGGTCTTTTGTTGTTGATAACCATATAAATAAATCAACAAAATTTAGAAGAGGAGGAAAATAGACGAAGAAAGACAATGGATTTTGAGACTGGTTGTCGTAAAAGGACTGAAACCATGAAAAAGAAGGACCAGAGAGAAACTTTTCCTTGTTTCCTTTTTCTTGTTGTTTTCTTAAATTGGGTTTTGAAAGAGAGGCAAGAGGGGGTCAAATTAATAATAAAATGATATCAATAGAGGAAAGCAGCAGCAGCAGCAGCAGCAGAAGAAGAAGAAGAAGAAGAAGAAGAAAGGGAGGGAGCGAGAGAAGATGGTTAAGTGTGGTACACTAGACACCATTGTTAGTCTTTTTCCTTTCCTGAATCAGCGTAACCTGTCCTTAAATATATAATTATTTTACTTATTATTTAATGGCAACATTCCCATGGCAATAAAAAGCATACATTAAAAAATATATATTTCTTGAAGGTTTATTTGATTAAAAATCTAAACTGATAATGGACATAATAGAGGCATGCATATAATTGAAATAGGAGAGATGAGGGAGCAACGGCAAGAAAGTTGACGTGAGTAAAGAGGGGTTGGTTCTCTAAGGTCATAATCAAACATTAAAAATCAATTATGCATTACTTAATACATGAAAATTAACTCCTTTACTCATTATACATGCATAATTAATTACCATGATTTCATGTTTTTTGGGGGGGTGGAAATATCATAATTAGACTATGTTGGTTTTGTTTTGCGGTAGAGTTTACCTAACGCCATAAGCAATCTTGATGTAAATTTGTAACACGTGTAACTGTTCCAGATAAGATTATTGGTAGCCCACCCTAACGTCATAGGTCAAAGATTTTTTAGATTGTCTAAAATGGACCATTAGCGTTGGTATTTTAATGGCCAATTATCAAAAAGTTATTCAAATAATTTCTTTTTAAGAATTTACATATTTTATGTTATAAGACTTTTTAAAAATTATAAAGCTTATTATTTCTAAAATAAAAATAATTTATTTTATAAATTATATTTATTAAATTTATTTAAAATTTAATTAAACTCATTTAATTCTGTAATACATTAAAAAATTAAAAAAAAAACTTGGACTTTGATTTGTTTGTATCTCTTTAAATAAAATTTTTAATCAAATTATTATTTGAATAAAATATAACTTTATTTCAGGCAGGAACCAATCAAGGGCAACTTAGTCAACGTGGCGTCAAGAGGAACAAAATCTGACACAACTTGCGTGCAACCCTCAGATTACTACTCGAAAAGTTATGGTCTTCTTTTTATTTTATTAATTTTTATTATTTTAATATTTCTTTTTTATTTAATGTCGGGAAAAAATGATTTATTTATTAGTTGTGTAATTCTTAAATCTTTAGCCAAGTAAATAATATAATAAAAGAAAGGATGAAGAAGGCCCAATTGATAATCAGTAGCTCCAATGCTCCGGTCACAAAAATATAATATAATATAATATAATAATATATTTATTATATGATTATAAAGATATCAATATTACTATTATTATTATCATTATTATTATATAACACAAATTATTTTTATTGATCGTGAATTAGATGATTAAATTTCAATAATTAAATGGATATTAATAAATTAAAAAATTATTCAAATATAAGATGAAGATCCCACTAATTGGTAATAATGGTTGAAATTAATGTGAGCGTTGGGTAATATTTGAAGTTAGAAGAAGAGCATCGTTATAAGAATCCAAAATAACAATCAAACCCATAATTGATATTGTCAGTCCAATCATAATATTAATAATTATAAATATAAGTCGAAATGACTCCATTCAATATTCAAAATTCAGGCATGCTCCACCCAAACTTATCACCTCTACTTGTGATTCCAAATTCATTATGATATTTTATTTAAATATATCACATCACAAACTTCAGAGTCTATTTCCGAATTAATTAAAAATTCATTTATGATTATATTTTTTATTTTTCATGATAAAAATTACACTGAAATGAATTCAATATATTTTTATTTATTTAATATTAATCATATTTGATAAATAAATAAACAATAAATGGAAGGATGGGAGTTGGTCCAAGAGTATTTGCCTCTCATTTTAGACCAGACCGGATTTGAAATCAATTGCCCGGCCCACTCAGCCCGAACAGAATCGATCCGGCTCAGACTTTTTTAATGCGAGTACCTGACATGGATCCATTGTTCAAAAAAAAAAAAACAAAAATGATCCATTGTTTCCAAGTCTGAACATATCGAAGAGCATGCAGCTATTTATATGATAATTAAAAAATATAAATAAAACTTGTTTGTTAATTTGTGAGAAAAGTCTGGAAGAAATCGAGAAACCGTACCATCTTCACACGACACCCGACATTAACCGAACCAACCTGTCAAACGATAACCGTCGGTTAGGGTAGTGTCGATATTTGATTCTCGGACACAAGGATTGGTCTTTCTTCACAAGTAGATACTAACGGTAACACCATGGAAAATTCGTCTCAGAATCGGATCGATGACTCGAAACAAGCTGACATCATGCCAAGCTCTCCCGACAACAAGCTTAAATCGGATTATGCTCCTTATCCTAAGCTTGACCCTGACGATTTATCTCCACCTGCAGAGAATTGGGCAAACATAATATCATCAACGTCTCAGCCTTCGGTTGCTACTACTATGCCTTCTGAGTCTAATCCTTATGTATCTCCTACTCCTGTTGGCCCATCCTCTTCAAAGAGTACGGTTTTTTTCTTTTTATGTTTTACTCATTTTGGAGAAATGGGTTTTTGTTTGACTTGATTTCGATCGATTGAAGGGGAAAAATAAATGAAATTTGCGGGCTTTTGGGTTGATTTTGAGCAGATAAAATCGATGCAGTGAAGGACGTGCTTGGGAAATGGGGAAAAAAGGCTGCTGAGGCTACTAAGAAAGCTGAGGATCTTGCTGGCAATATGTGGCAACACTGTAAGTTCCATTATTCTTAATTTTTTATAGTATTATTTTCTGCTCTAGTGATCACATAGCTAAGTGTCTGTGCTGCCTCATCATCAACATCTTCCCACTGCTGAAATAAAATTAAATTGAACTGCAATTGTTTTGAATTAGCATAACGATCTGAAACGATCGGATGAGTGGGACGACAATTTGTTTTGGTTCGTGGGGCGGCGTTATGCTGTTACATTTTAAACCTTATGTGGGTCAGGTTATTTTCTATTTACCAAAATACTAAGCCTTCATTGCTTGCTTGATCAGTAAATACTGCCCCTAATTTTGCTGATGCTGCCATGGGAAGAATTTCTCAGCATACTAAGGTTCTCGCTGAAGGTGGTTATGAAAAGATTTTTCGACAGCATTTTGAGACTGTTCCTGAAGAGCAACTTCAAAAGACTTATGCATGTTACCTATCAACTTCTGCTGGACCAGTCATGGGAGTCCTATATCTGTCAACTGCTAAGATTGCATTTTGTAGCGACAATGCTTTGGCTTATAAAGTTGGTGATCAAACACAGCATAGCTACTACAAGGTAAGCCCTTTGCCTTGAATACTGAAGGCCCGAAAATCCTTGAACCATTTAATTACAATATAATCGATGGCTTTGTGGCCTTGGAATTTTGTCCGTTAAATTTCTCACGCTACATATTTGAAGATTTATAATTTCGCAAACATGTTGAGAATGAGCTTGGATGAATGCTGATATGAGTTCTATATCTTTCCTCTCTTTTCCCGCCTTTTAAAACTGGGTCATGTTGAGGTGAAGTTCAACAGAACCCTGTATACTGTTGGTCTTCAGAGCTGCTGATCCAGTTTGATTAAAACAGTGGGTTGCTCTTTTCCTTCTATATTAACGTGTACTGAGATGCTTCAAATTTCTTTACCTGCTTTTGAAGTTGAACTAATTCGTTATTTGGCTGTATGTGCCTTTTCTTGCTGTTAAATCTGAATAATTATATTGCGGCTAGAGTATTGGTAAAATGTTTTTGAACTGTAGGAATCAGTATATGCTACTTCATCCACCGGACTTTCGTGGTTACAATGCCAGCATTTCACCTTTCTGGTTGTTGAAGTATATATTGTCCATCAATATTTAGTATAGCGGTCCATAATCATCTGCATGATGTTTTCGCATAGATCGGGTACTAATTTAGCAGAAACAAGCATTACACCAGCTTGAGATTCCAACCTATATTTTGCCTTAGTGGCCATACTTCCCTGTTCCCTAGCAGAGAGGTGGTCCAGGGATTTTCTTGTTATGAGAAATTGTTCACTCATATCGTAATCCAGATCATCATTTCAACTGATAATTTTCGGTGGTATTAATAAACATCTAATGGGTCACCTTTGTAGACCATCCAGCTTTTTCCTTCGGGAAGTTGGGAGGATTAGCCTATCTGGGCCCATTATCATAATAGAAAGATAATTTATTTGCTATGGCAATCTCCTGGAAAGGAGATGTATGGTTGTGCTGACACTTAGTTTACTAAGAATAAAGAAGCTTTTTCAGGTGAAGTACTACATTTTTTTTTTTTGGGAATTCTTCCTTGATAACTACATGCATGAATAATTACATGCTCGAATTATACAAGGATACCATGTCTGGTTCTTGCTGTATGATGCAGGTTGTTATTCCATTGCATCAAGTGAAAACCGTCAATCCGTCAACAAGCAAGATCAAACCAGGAGAAAAGTACATACAGATCATCTCTGTAGACAACCATGAATTTTGGTTCATGGGCTTTGTACACTACGATAGCGCCGTGAAATATCTTCAAGAAGCATTGGAGCACCGCTGAGTGTGATGGTCAAGGGCTATATTTCCTCGTAACATAAAGTGTCAAATGTTGAAAGTATAATGCAAAGAGAACCATGGTGTGCAGAAATATGCATGTATATTGCGTTTGATTGTACAGTTCATCGTGCAGTATTTTTTCACGATTTAAACTTGTGGGTAGTAACTTATGTTGCGTGTATGCTTTATATCGTCAGATCAAGAGATCAATGTATAGTGTACAACAGTTGCAATGCCATTCCTTTGTTAATGATTTTGACAATTGAATAGCTGTTCCTTATCCCTTTGTTTCCTGGTTCATAACATGCAACAATTCTGCTGGTATGCTTAAGACATTCCATCAGAGGGCTTGGCGTGAGGTTGATGATTTAAGCTATTTGGAAGATGGGAAGAAAACATGAATAATTTCACCAGGGGCAGAATAACAAGCTAAGGAAGGACGTGAGAGGTGGGGTTATGGTTGGATAGCTTTAAAAGCTCAAAGACTCTGGAGGAGAGGCCCAAATATTTGTGGGAACGAATCAGTAAGTAGGGTCCATAGTCTGAAGAAAACAAATGGTGAGGATTTCAGGACAGCTTTATGTCTGTGTGCATTCCAACTGGCAAATCTGAAAAGAGGGAAACATTACACGATTACTCTCTCATCTAACTTGATCTTTTTCATCAATTGCTAATGGGTCCATCACCATTTACCTAACTAACTAATTACTTGCTCATAATTCTCTCTTTTAATCCAAAAGCCTCATCTCTAGAAAACTTGTCAGAGCATCACGACCAAGTGATATCTTGTTGATCACCGGATCCCCTCATCTACTCGAAACAACTTGCTCTTGTACATTATACTACACGGTACACATTCTGCCACAAGTAGAGCCAGGAAGATCATCCTTTATTCCTAAATAATACCATTTTATAATCAAACCCGTCCAGGCCAATTCTTGTAATCATGATTCTTGGATATTACAGGCTTTGAGATTGGGAAAACAGTGCGTTGCTTTGGATGATAATGTCTTAAACACTTGTTGATTTGACTATGCCCATAAATCAAATTTCCAAGTCTAATCCATCATTACCTTGAGTCTCGATTTACATGCAAGTGATCGTTGAACCTATTCTTTTTTCACAAACTTCGAGCTGACCTTTCTGCACTGATTTTTGCTTGTTTCAGCTAAAAAAAAAACATTATTCCAAAGCCATCATCCACAAGATTAGATTATATATTTCAATTTCCATAACCATAATATCCCATACAATGAATTCCACTGGTGAAACAATCAGCTCGATGAACATACAAAATGTAAAGAAAAAAAAAGGAACATATTGTGTTAAAAATATGCAGAATATTATTGAAGTATAAAGCATTGGGATGAAAAGAAATCATTCAAATTTAAAGTATACATCATGTCGTGTCTTCTTTTCGACGCATGTACGAAAGGGAGGTTTAACATCTTTTTTTTAGCAATTAAATTCTATAATGGAAGGAAGAGGATATAAACGTGGGTACTTGGTACTTGGCAGTGATGGAGGTGTAGCATCTTAACATGTCAGGCCATATATAGCAAGAAAGTGATAGTAATATAGATTTCTTTTTTTCTTTTTCTTTTTCCCCTTTTTTTAGGTCCTAAGCATTCATAGTAACCATAAATTTCAAGAATAGTAATTGCTTTCTTCCCACCAATCATACTATCCTGCAACTATTCTGCCTCTCTCCCCTCCTCTCCCTCTCTCTTTTTTTCCTTTGTCAACACCTAAGTATAATGTGCTACAGGAAAAAGAAGATCGCAACCCACATTAATTCTCTACTTAAGAATCTTGTAGGACATCTTCTTTTTCTTTCTTTAAGTTTTTGTATCAGAATTACACAACATAAAGAAGCAAAGAAGATAAGAGAGAAGCCAATAAAATAATAATAGTAATAGTAATAGTAATAATAATAAGGTATGATGATGATGATGAAGAAAGGAAAGAACACTCGTGCTAAGCATCTAACTTCTTGCGATGCTTATCGCCATCAAAGAAACTTCGTTTCACTTCAACTCCTTATATCTTATTCCTTCAGCCCTAAAACAAGCTTGAAGAAATAGTTGCAGACACACTCCCACGACCATTGTAGCTATCAGCGGTTATCGAAACCGTTGGATCGATGATTTTAAAGAAATGCTCTAACTTATAGTAGCTTTTAATGATCTTCTCTTTTATTTCAATTACAATTACTATATTATCCTTTCCATTTTAAATTAATTATCATTTACACATTTTTTTCATTTTGATAATTTTATTTTGACTTTGATTTATTTGGATTTTAAAAAATTTTGAACTTATTAAAATTAATAGCATTCAAATAATTATATATCTTATGTTAGTGGGGTGCCTATATAAAAGTGATAAATTAATTTCAAGTTTTCAATAATAATATTTTTAAATGAACAAATGGGATTTTTTAAAATAAATAAATATATATATATATATATACATACATGTGTATAATGGAATTGTAATTTAAGATATAAGTAATGAAAATGTGAATTTGATAAAGGAGCAACTACGGGTAAGGAGTTAAAGGTAGGGTTGGTGAGGGTAGTTAGTTTAGTGTAAAGCAATGGGACAAGAGAGGAGCTTTGAATGATATGGTGTAAGAAAGGAAAGGAAAGGAAAGGAAAGGAAAGGAGTGGTAAGCAAGTAGAAGTGTGTGATGTAAATGTGAGTGAGTATGTGGTTGGAAGGCAGGGCGAGGGAAGGGAAACCACCAAAACCATCACAAACATTAGCTGTAATGTCAGTGCCATTTATTATTGTTCCTCTCCCTCTCTTTCTTTCTTTTTGGGTTTTTCAGACAGAGCCCACATGTCTCTCCAACGGAACAGAACTAAAGCAACGTAACATCAGACCGAACTTTAGATCATTTTTCCGACATTTGCCTCTCCTATTCATTACTTGCCTTTCTCCAACATTTCCTCCTTTGTCTCTCCTCCTCCCCTCCATATTACTACTACCCTTGTTTTTAACTTGTTATATTATAATATCATTAAACTAACACCCAAAATGTAATGTGGTATAAAAGGGTATATTTGTTGTTGCTTCTTTCTTTCTCCTGGGTGATTAACATGGAAAACTATCTAACATATGTAGGGGTTTGTCGTCAAGTGATTAATTGAATTGAAGAAAAATGATGAGAGGGAATTAAGATGGTCTTCTGATCTACATGTGCAATGAGTAAATGACAATCACAAGGCCTGTCAAATTAAACTGCAACGACACTGGCAAAAGCCTTTCGATTATGTTTGCTGCTATACGTTAATAACCACTACTGAAACTTTTGTTTTACTTTACCAGTACGACACACTTACACTCATTGCAACTTACATTGCTTATTGTTGTTGTTGTTATTGTTGTTGTTATGTAGAGGAGTTGCAGTTTGGAGGAGGAGAAAATCAAAGAATCAAGAAATGCATTGCTATGAAAATACATTACAAAGGTATTAAAAACAAAAAGAAACAAGGGAAGAGCAATTAATGGAAGACGAGGAATGAAGAAAATAAAAGAAAAGAGAGAAAGAAGGAAAGACCAAGGATGAAAACAATAAGAGAAAAACGTGCTGAAAGAGAGTACAATTTTCAGGTCCACTGCCACTGCCACTACTCTCTCTCTCTCTCTCTCTCTCTCTCTCTCTCGTTCTCTCTTATTCCAAGCAACATCTGTCAACAACCCTTTTCGGTGGTTTTGAGCTCTTACTCAGATTCAACGCAAGAATCGATTTAACACAGTAAAACGAAAGAAGATATGTGTGCGGAGAGTAAAATGGAGGAGAAAGGGAGTTGAAAAGAGATTAACATGAGAGAGAATTAAAAGGAGAAGAAGAAGAAGAAGAAGGAGAAGAAGAAAACAAGGCAGCGGTGATATGGAGAGAAAGAAGGAAAAGTTGACATTTGTGTACAAACACGAAAAAAATGCAAGCTTTGCATGCAATACACGTTTGATTCAACAAGCTAAATTGGGATAAATTCAATTCCCTTACACACTCTCTTTTGATCCATCAATCCTCGATCATGATGATGTTTGTTTTCCATCATCATCTCATCATGTAGAGAGATTCATTGCAACTCCTCAGGGTTCAGTGGTTTTTGGCTACTTCATCTTCTCCCTATCAAGTGACTCAAGGACATTGACTTGAAATGCCGTGAATGCCAAGTGGAAGTTGCAGCATTGCTGCAGGTCTTATCCTTTGTCGATGTAAACTAGGTTTTGTGCATCTCAAATTAAGCGCTCACCCAGATGATGATGATGACGGTAACATATATTAAAAGAAAGAAGTCAAGAAAAAGAAATGAAGGAAATGAATACATAAGCGTAACTGAAAAAAATGGCATCTTAAACAATTCTTCCTACATTAAGATAACGAAACTAATAATAAAACCCGGAAATTAAATTTGGGAGCACAATTAAAGAAACCCAAGAAAGGGTAAATCAGAAACAGTAAGAACCCTAGTCACGTTACTGCATCTAAGTAAGAAATTGACATCAGAATTCCCACTTTTTGTTTTTTGATGATAAAATAACTGCACTTGCAGATGATGTCTCTTTCCCTTCCTCATTAACTTCTTGGCAGCTGGCAATAAAGACGCAAGCTACTATTCGTTTTTGATTGCTGGAAGAAGATGATGGTAAATGGTTTTCTTCATTTTCTTTCCTTGTTCAGTTTTCTAGACCGGAATAAAAATATTAGGGTTTCTTACCAATAGTGTGCTTGTTATTGTGCATCCATACCTTCAGCACATGCCTTTTAATTCCACTCTCTGCACAAAACTGCTCCACCGCTGCCTCATCATGTTTCTGAATCCTCCACCCGAGCCTCTCCGAAAAAGCCAACATCTTATCTTTCTGCTCCTGACTAAACTTGGTCCTAAACCTCTTTTTCGAACCTCCACTAACACCACCGCCTCCACCTCCCCCGCTGCTACTTGGATTGGACACATCTTCCTCCTCTCTACCATACCCACCACCTCCAACGCCTCCTCCTCCTCCAAATGGTACAGGTAAGGCTAGAAGCCTATGCTGCTGTGGTGGTGTCTGGTGTAGATACCCGGTCGGTGGTGGAGCACGATAATACGGAGAGAATTGGGGATGATGCTGGTGGTGGTGGTGTTGGTACATTCCTTCTCCTATTCCATCAGTTTCTTTGCGATGGAAATTTCTGTGACAGTTACACGCAGCGCATTTAAGTGCATCCAGAGTACCTTCATCACCTGCCGCCATGAATTCACCACACCCATCAACAGCATGCCCGCCTATGTTCACCGCATGGTTTTTTAAGCACTCTCTATATCTATTAAATTTTCTCGCGTTTGTATTTGATGCAGCTGCTGCAGCAGTAGTTGAAGCACCTTCTCCTGCACCGGCGGCCGAACCCACTTTTGGTCGAGCTGAGTTGCTTACACCATCATGATGATAACCTGGAGGAACCGCCATGTCCATCTCTTCTTCTTCTTGATCTTCGTGCTCATCAAATTCCATTTCTTTAATCCAATTCCTTGAAACTCAAAGGTACCTCTCTTCTCCTTTCCCTTGTTCTTCAAACTAAGAGAAGATCTACATGGCCAGTTTCTTTAGCAGATCCACCATCATAACCAAGCTCAAAACTTTATCAACAAAAAGGGTTTGGATTAACACACTAAAACAGTTAAAATCTCAACAAAAATAAAGTAAAAAAATGTTTTTAAAAAAAGAAGAGAAAGATTAAGCTGAGAAAAGAAGATAACAGGTTAAGGAGAGTGTGGCCATTAATCTCCGACCTGCAAAAAAGAGGTGGCTTACTGGAAAGGCTTTTATATACTAATTTGGGTTGTTATCTTGGAGCTTAATTTATCCTTAAATAAAAAAGAGTAAGTAATTAGGGAAGAGGGGGAGGGGGGATTATGGTTATGGGGTGCACTGTCGTTTGTTATCTTTTTTCTAAAATTGTTGACTGTCAATGCAGTAAAAAAGTAAAGCAGAAACACTGGAAAAATCACTCTCAACGTAACCTAAAGGCGAGGTAGCGTGTACCCTCTCTAATGCAAATATTATCATTTTTAAATCTATGACGTAACCTGGAAAGGGAAAGCTGGTGTTTGGGAACATGGGACAACATGATCTTGGCATTCCCCATCCATCATCAACCCATATATATATTATTTACCCCGAGTTCACAGCCTCCTCCTCTTCCCTCTTCATCTCCTTCGTCTTCCTCTTCCAGAATCCTCCATCCCTAGCTACTTACCATTCTTTCTACCCTTGCTCTCAATGAGATGCAGTTTTTGTGCATTATGACCAATTAAGTTTACTCGAGGAAATGCATATTCAGTTAGTAGAAATGATAAACAAGGACAGAGAGATAGAATAATGATAAAGAGTAATTGTGGGTTGCGTGAGACGTGAGTTAAATAGTGGAGGGGTGTCAGCAAAATTCAATATCCCCATGGGGGTGAAATACCCAAACCAAATAGTTATTTCACTATTCATCAGATACAAACCATATTTAGGCATAGAGTTTACGAAAATATCGACTTAGCTTCCATTACCACTTTTAACTTTCCACACAGATTTATATATCTGGAATTCTTCTTTCTTTCATTTATTTGTTTTTAAATTGTTGGTATTTATTACAACTGCCTTTGGTTCGTGCCTTCCATTTCCCACCCTTTATACCCCCAGTTGGTAATTGTGTTTCGGTTAATTTAACTTTTTGTTATTCGGGATCATTAAAAAATGGTATATGAATATTTATTTATTGTCTATCAACCATATCTTCTTGATTTGATTTTAGATCTTAGATCTTGACTCATTCTGTGTGTAGACGAAATTTGTTAAAAACTCTTAAAAAATTTGTAGAGCATTAGATTCTCATGTCACCCAAATTCACATTCTCACTTTCGTTTCATTCATTTTGCTTGTGAAATAACTGAATTGAAATGAATAAATCAGAATAACGATGACATTTATTTTCATAGTGCTGAATGATTAGAGTATTGGTCAGACATCTTATTCAGTTTCTTGTAGGAGAATGTTGACAGTTTTAGATTGTTTTAGTTATGATACTTGATAATGCGAATGCATCAATTATTGTATGTCCATGTGCTTTCCAATTCATTCAAAACATAATTCTCTCTCAGAACCACCACCCATCTCAACGTTTCTCCAAATATCCTCTTTCCTACATTTTATCCAACAACTTGTTTAGGATTTCATATCTTAAATACAAACCCACTTTATACTATTCTTTCCAAGTAATTCCAGTTAATTTTTGAGATGTTTTAACTTAAATTTGATCTGAACTCCAATAAAAAATACTTGAAATAGGCTTGAGTCTGACGAGCTATTTAGCTTGTACATCATCATTTCAACAAAAATCTAAATGAAATATTAAAATTATTTAACTAAAGATGAAAGTTGTTTTTTTTTTTATAGAGAAAATGAATTGCCTTGCTTGCTATAATATTTTATTATACGAAAGTAATACAAATTCAAGTTAGTTCATAGATTTATAAAAGAATCAGCTTATAAGTGCGAATATGATTTATTTATAAAATGATATTCAAAATTAAACTTTGATTAAAACACGTATGAAATAATTAATAAATTCTTAATTATTACAAAATTGATATTATAACAAAAACATAATGGCTAGCCATTATTCGCATGTTTGAGTTTGTATATTTTGTTGGGGGGTATGGACAAGCTAAGATATAATTGAAAAACAAAGACTAGAAAGAAAATACGACGTCCGAACATAAGCAAAAGCTTGACATAAGGCGGAAAAAAAGGAAATAGTGAAACAGTAAAATATGGAATATATATGTCTCATTATCTTTAGGCTGGTAGCTTGCAGATTGTATGGAGAGTCAAGGGAAGGAGGTTAGGCCTAGGGACTTGAACACCTCCCAAAAAGCTCCAAAAACCCAAATTACCCACACACAAAAACCCACTACACCACCAGACTCTGACCGGGTTGTTAACTTATTGTTGACCATGAGATTAATTGTCCAATCTTGCGGACATCCTCAATGTCCAATGTTTACATGTCAACCCGGAGAAGTTTGAGCGGACCGAACCACAAATTTCGTTAATTTTTGAATCTAATCATCGACCATATCAAATCAACTTAATGAATTGTTAAAGTAATTTAAACCTAAATCAATTGAATGAAGAAGTAAGGCAGAGAGCACTTGACATATTTTGGGTACAGTGGTAAGCTGGGTACCACATCCACCAAAGACGGGTCATGTGATGGGCATTCATATAAACCCAAAGCTGATCCCGGGCTGTGTCTGACTCGACGCGCTGACCCCGTTCTTCTTTCGCTCTCTCTGTCAGCTGGCGGGAAACCAACCACCTCCCCCTCCCCTCCGTCCGTCCTTCCTTCCTCCTTTCTTTCGTGTAACTTTCATATATACCCACCAAGGGGGGCCCTTCTTTTTCCCCTTCGATTGTTGTTCTGCAGTGGACCTTGAAGAAATGCGTTGGTCAGGCAATATGCAATCTCATGAAAAAAGGGCCTCCACGTGTGCTGTTATTCTTCTGAGCTCAATCCCCCTCCTCCCCCGTTCCGTTTCTCTTTATAAACGGAGATTCGTTCTTTCATAGTAATTATCTATCTCTCTCTCTGTCTGAGAGAAAAGGGGAGAGAGAGATGAAAGGGGACAAAGATGTTGACAATACGGAGAAAATTAAAGTGATAGTGTGGGGGTGACGATTGGGCCCTTCATCTTCATTTCCATTTCCATGCCTTTTGGCAGCCTTTTCTATTATTTTCCGATACTCATTTCTTCAATTTTCTCAACATTTTTAATCACAGAAACTAAATTTCTTGCCCACTTGGGTAATATTCATTTTCAAAAATAAAAAATAATAATATCATGAAATTCAATTATTCAAACTAATAATATATTAATTAATATTCATGAGAAGTAACACTAGATAAAATTTACAATCTTTCAACCATCTCATCTCACCATCCATCAATCTCCAGTGAGTGGGCCCTTTCACCAACCAATCCCCACTTAAAGCCTTACGGGTCCCACCAAGTTTTGGACGCTTATGTCTTGTTACTTTCACAACTCTCTCTATTTAAGGTTCAATTTCATATCACTCATCATGCAAGTAAATGACTTCTCCTTAAACATCACTAATCCTTAATTATCCTTCACTAATTACATTTTATCTTCACATGTTAAATTATGTCATTAGCCACATTATCAGCCATCTTCCTTCATCTTTGTCGGTAAGATTAATCTTGGGTTTTAACCAAAATCTTTACTTGAAAATAGTCCAATATAAGAAATGGATAGGATGTTGTAATTCGGGCCGGTCCAAGTTTCCTGCAGTAAACCAAGGCCTCTTTTCATCTGAATATGTCACTTTTACGGTAAGTAACGAAATGGGTCATTATTACCATTCTTTAAAACCTAATATCAATCCCCGATGCTTAATAAAAATACCCTACTCATTTATGATCGTACCCCATTTTTCCTACCAGTTTAACTGCACAGATAAAAGCTATCATTGGACGATACAAGTAGACATTATATCTTACCTTACCTATGAATGAGCTCTAAAGTAAAGCCAAATTTAGAAATCTATTTTTTCACTGGCAAGAAATACATCTTATATATATATATAGCCGGAGAAGCTTTGGTTGCAAGATGTCTTTCTTAGATATTGGTGGTCCAAAAGTACATTGGAGTTCCAAGGTAAGGTCAACTTAAAAAATTAATTTTGAGTGCAGCAGCAATCAATTAGATTTATTTGAACTGTTTCTGACTGCCACGGCAGTCATAGATCATCATTTATGAAACTGAAATGTGGAAATGTGATTTCGAAAAGTCAAATTGCACTGTTCATAGTTCAAGAAAATAATTAGGTATATAAATCAAATCCAGAAGCTTTTCTCTAGACAACGAAATCTAATGGGCTGTGTTGGAGGGTAAAGATTCTGTGGTGGGGGGAGTGCAAGACTGGTGCTTTCTTGGAACCTTCTTCAAGTCCACAATCCATTTTGGTCGTACTTGTTAACTTCTAGAAATGTCAAAAACAGAAAAAGAAGGTCCAGAATTCATCTGGGTATGTTTGGTTTAATATCTAAATAGAGGGAAAGTTGGTCAAAGAAAACCAACAGCAAGGAGTCGCGGTAGGCGTCCAACTTGTTCACAATGACAATGAATGCGAAAAGTAAGCAATGCGTTCAGTCAGTAGTCTCGGCTTTCACATCTTCATTAATGCTACAGTGCGCAATGGCCTCTACATTTAATCTATCTTCCTGCATGTCAATTGTAATAATGAATATTAACTAGAATTTAACAGCGATAAAAATGATCAATTTCAGAAAAAAATACGAATGGGAAATCTATCCAAGGCAAAGGAAATAAATAAATGCAAGGAGGAGAAGACACCTTCTCCTGACAAATACAATACAATGAAGCCTGTCCCAAGAAGCTGTCTGTGCTGCGGATTTGAAAACCCAGAAACTATACATCTTAACCCAAAATCTACCATGCAAGTTCATGGACCAGATGCAAGGATGTCTTCTTACAATCATATCCATGGCCCGATTTCTTTTCCTTTCCTCAGAAATACCTCAGGGCTCTTCAAGCATTTTAAAATGTGATATTTACATCACTTTCCTTTATTAATTATTTACAACTTTTTATAGCATATCATGTAAATTGCTCATCCTTTGTTTGACCTGCAGATTTAAAAGATAGTTCAAGTTGAATAATATTTTATTGGTTTTAGGTTTACTATTTGATTTAATAAATTCATTAATTCATAAGAGAAATTATTTAATCATGTATGTAATTTATATATTCATATGTAAAAGTATTTTTTAATTTAATTAGTAACATAAATTTATAAATATTCATGAAATATAATATTTTTAAAATTTAAATTAAAAGTAAAAAATTTATCTTATAATTTATATTTATTATACTCATTTAAAATTAATTAAGTTCATGATTCGTCAAAAAATTTTAAAAACTTAATTCGAACTCTCTTGATTATAAATAAGTCAAACTTGAATAAACCTTAATTCAATTTATTTATACCTCTTGAAGATTACAGAGTTAAAAAGATTTGATACAACACTTATTTTTTTAAATAATGAAACATTAAACTAAATATATTTAAGTTAATAAAATTTTGAATATTTATTTTATATTTATAAAATTAATTAATTAATAATATAATAATAATAATAATAATTATTATTATTATTATGTAAGAAGCTAAATATCATGTCCTTAGATGAAGATTTGAACATCCAAACATTGATTTATAAATATGAACTTTTAAGTATCATAATTAAAAAATCAAATATCATAATTAAGAATAAAAATTTAAAATATTAATTATATTTTTAATAAAAATAATTGATTTTATATAATTAAAATAACATAATATTTACATTTCATTTATAATTTCTATTAAAATATTACAATATAATAATTATTATATTATATTTTTTATTATATTAAAAAAATAATTATATTATAATATACCTTACTAAAAATAAGCTTATAGTTACTTGGAAGAAAGTCTGCGGAAAGTAAACATTTTGAAAGCTTTTAGAAAGATGAATAAATCTTTTAAATTTTTATTTTTTCTATATTTGAAATGAAATATTAAGAATAGTTTACGATATAAATTAAATCAATACAAACTATTTTATTCATTATTTATCATACTTTACCTTAGAATAAATTATAAAAAATGTAAATAATTATAATTATGCATTAAATAAATAGATATATAAATGATAAATTAAAATAATATTTAAGAATAATATATTATAATAAAATATGAAGAGATAGAAGAAGGTGAGAAGAGACAGAGAGGTTGAGGAAAGGAAGCCGATGGGCAAATGGGACCCATAAGATCTCCCAGCATTAAATAAAATTTGGAACTTGTTAGAATTCCCTTCCTGCATACTTCCAAATCCGGTCAATATCACCTGTGATTTCCATAACATTCACCGCATATTAGCTTCGTAATTAGTTTCAGGGGTGTTGGGATTTTCTCTATTTCAAAAATGCGTATTATTTATGTACGGAGTTCGGGATAAGAAGGCGGAGTTTACTGGACGGGAAGCTCTGTCAATGGAATCAATAATAAACTCAGAATCATGACCATTAAGAGGATTCTTGTGGTGGAAAAAAGAAAGAAAAAAAACATTCCAGACACCAACAGAGTACACTTCTGAGAGTCTCTGAGAAAGTGTCACGAGGATTACCAAAAACCACTGCAGAGGTTTCCGGGTACAGTCCCGCTACTATACGTGTCAAATTCGAGTCAAGAAAGGAATGATGATGCAACACGGCAGATTAATGATCTGATCTGTTGGAAGCTGATGAATCTTTCATGAATAATTAACGTAATAAAATAAAATGAAATCCAATGATAATGGCTCATTTAATCAAAATTCATCAATTCACAACACATGATGTGAGGGGGGTTACTAAATGATCTTGAACGAGTTTTGGATGGAAACCAATGGCTTCTCTTGCATCTGCAGCTCAGATTGTTCATCCAATCCAATAAAAAACTTTGAAACAGAGGATTCTTTTTCTTCTCGATTACTCAACATAAAACCTTTGCTGTTGTTATTGCCGTCTTGTAGGATCCTTGTACCATGCAGTACGCCCATTGATCTCGACTTGCCTAGCTTAACCATTGAGATTCTTACTGCTCCTACCGCCTTCCTTCTGTAATCGGACGCGTTCATTTTTATCTCTCCAAATGACCCAATAGATTTTGATCTCGTCACTCGCTCACCACTCGTTATTCTTCCGTAGTCTACGCTCGAAACATTCGATACTTTCCTGTTTCTTCTGCTTCCTGTCCTAAACGACGGTTTACCAGGATTAACATGCGCACCATCCACCTCTTCGTTTGAATCAACGGCTGTATCAAACTGCTGACTCTCTCCCACGCGCCTCCTCAAACGATTCCATAACAGTGGCGCGTGAACTTTCCTGCTCGCGTATTCCAATGCCTCTACCACCTCAGCCATTACAGGTCTCTTCTCCGCAGTCGACCTCACACACTTGGCAGCTAAAACAGCTAAAACCTTGATGACTCCGGGATCAACCGGCGATCCAATTCGACGATCACAAATCGCCGAGAAATCCCCTTTCTTTATCAGAGGAACCGCCCAGTCAACAATTGAAGGAGGACTATAGCTAACATCAATAGCATTTCTACCGCTTATTATTTCCAAGAGCAATATCCCAAAACTGAAAACATCACTTTTAGTACTTAAATCGCCGGGAGCGAGATAAGCAGGGTCAAGATATCCTAACGTTCCAGCCGGAGGCGTGCACTTTACTCTTACATCCTCCTCCACTTGAGCGAGACCAAAATCTCCCAACCGGGCTTTCCACTTGTCGTCAATCAACACGTTAGATGATTTGATATCTCGATGAATCACAGGCGGGTGGACGACGTGTAAAGCATGGACCGCTTTTGCTATTTGCAGAGCGTACCGCACCCGCCTGGTCCAGCCAGGCGGCTTGGAACTGGAATGTAAAAGCGAATGGAGAGAACCGTTATGCATGTATTCTATAACGAGCAACTTTTTGTCTGCGCAGTAGCCAATGAGATTGACGAGGCGCGGGTGATGAATTCTTGAAAGAATCTCGATCTCGTTTTCTGCTGGAGTGGCGAATGAGGAGCTATTATTGTGCACCGGAAATGTTTTCTTGACGGCTGCTATGAGCTTGCCATCGTCAAGAACGGCTTTGTAAACAGTTCCATGACTGCCTTTGCCCAGAAAACTCCCTGCGGAGAATCCATTGGTGGCTTTGACAAGTTGATGATAAGTGAAGTCTCGGATTTTAATTGGCTTGTTGTTGGGTTTTTTTTTCCTCTTCCTGCGATCCCAGTTGTACGGATCACAAGTAGCTATCGCAGACTGTGCATTACAATTCGAAAGATAACCCATCAAAACTGATCAAGAATTGAGAAGAAAAAGGACTGGAAATTATTCAGGTGAGAGAGAAGAGATGTATGAGAAAGGTAGGCGGTGGTGATAAAGGAGAAGTTAGGAGGTGACAAAGATGAGCGGCAAAAGCCATTACTTCTGCCATCGACTACAAGCGAAAACAAATAAACAAATAAATAAAGCAAGAAAGTCTAAAGGCGTCTGTTATTTTACAGCTAAAGCATGCAAATTTTGAATCCTTGTTGGGTTTCTTTCCTTCTCTACTACCAATGCATTAAATTAAATTAGCATCCACATATATTTTTAATCTTCTACTAATTGCAAAGGAAGAGAGCCACTTTTACTTTTCCGGCCTTCAATTATAGGCTAATTACAAATAAAGAAGCCAATCTTACCTGATACATTGCATACCATGAATAACATTCCATGTTCCATCCGCAATCAAATCATGACATTTATGGTGTACATGATTAGCCGCATAATGACATGCACATATGACTAATCTCTTTATTCTACTTTATAAGGCATAAACACGGATAATGGATGGCTCCATCAATCATCACCGTTTTATTTAATAATATTCGTTTATCCCATTTATTTTAATTTAAAAAAAAACACACAGCTTCATGTACACACGTTTTAATAATTTAAAAAATTCGATCACGGCCTGGATGGCTTATATTAATACAAATGATTATGGTGCAGATATTAAATTATTATTATTATATTTAAATAAATAAGCTGACTTATTAAGAAGCTGGACTGCAATATTATAAAAATAAAGAGGGTTGAATTTGATTTCAGATAGACTAAAGCTATCATCATAATAATTGATATATCAATGAGACGGAGTAATGATTTGGTTAAAAATGATTGATTGTTTTGCATTTGTAGATAAAGGGGGAGGGGGGGGGAACAGAGAATTGGTGTCAGAATTCAATTATATGTCATAATTCAACCACCTCTAGATTTTGATACCACCGGCACCTGGATCCCAATTAACAGAAAACCAACCCGAGCTAAGTTTTCAATTACGGCCGACCAACCCCCTTGAACGCCACAACCACATCCGGCTTTCTGGTAAGTGATTTAATACACGTTTAATGTGAAGCTTGGCAATGTTTTAATTTGAAAACCTTACTAGAAAGTGACGAGTGGGCGGTCTCTGGTTGGCGTCAACGGCCTCGAGGAATTGGGGTTCTGTGCACGTTGAAAAATCTCGAATCTGAAATGGAAATATTCTTTGCGATACGGGGGAAGAAGGTAGACGACTGTTGGTGGTTTGACTATGGAACCCTAATTAGCATCTGTCCTCTCAACAGTAAGTTGGACTTGTGATTCTCATTCTCCTCCCACCGATCCATGGAAGATTCCCGGTGCCATCCAGCAAATACTTGCACTAACTTAACATTTTTTTTTTGGTTTCAATGACAGAAGGATTACGTCTTATTATCTATCTAAGATTCAATAAAATAAATAAATAAGAATATTGAAATATAACCCATAGTTGTATATATAAAAGAAGAGTTTAATGGAAGAAATAAGTAGTGGGGCCATGTCAGGAAGCATCAGTCCAATCCAAATGGTTCAGTATTTTTGACTAAAAGGCTGCGAGGGAGATTGGGTGCCTTATTGATGACATGTTCACAACAGCTTTCTAAATTAATACGTGATCACATTATTGGTGTATCATGATTTTTGACTTTTGATCTTCAAGATGGTTTCTTTTGCGTCTTAAATGTGCTATAATAGCCTACTTTTATTTGGGTTATTATCCTTTCCCCTGGATGTGCATATCATGGAAAGGAAATCAAAACCCCTACTATATCATATACTTTTAAATACAAGATTACTGTAAGCGAGTTTATTAATTCTGGAAATGTATCAGGATATTACCATTATGATTATGATAATTCCAAGAAACTGACATCCACATTATTATGCATTCCATACTATGCTTTTTTCATTTTTTGGGTATTGTATTTTCGGAAGATGATGCCATAATGTGGGAAAAACTATAAAATTCCAAGCACATGTAATAATGTTGCTGCCCCGAAACAAGGCCACATGTGACCCATGTTTCATCAGGCACTGTCGTGTCAATAAAGCTTTCTGTAATTCTTCTGGGTACCAATACCATCCCATCAGCCTCTTAATCCTCCGTTTACCCCCTTTTAAACCACTATGAATGCGAGGCAAAAACGCTTAAATCCTGGAAGCAGCAGCAGCAGCAGCACCAGCCCCCTTGCCCTTGAGGAAAAGCCAACAGTAGGAGAAAAAAGGTTGACAGTCAATAAGGAACTGATCCAATGCTGCAATGTTGGTAGCTACTGCAATTTGGTTTTTCGCTTACAATACAGGACATAAACTTTACCTAAAATCAAAAGAGAAAATCCCCTCTTCATTTATTCAGCTATGCTGGAAGAAACTGAGGTCAAATGAGTAGGCCCGCAGTGTGTTATTGGATCCTGGTAAACATCTTGGACCTTTCTGCCTAATTCTTTGTGGACGGGTGCATTTAGTCATTTGGATGGGGCCCGAAATGGTTCGCTAACAATACCCGCTTTCTGTCAAAACCAGCTAACTAATGCCGTTGTTTAGGGGAGCAACTGTTTCTGAAATTACCTAATTCTGTTTCACATTGAAGCTATGCGATTAATTAATTCAATCAACGATATGGCAGTGCGTAACCTTAATGGGTTAGTTGCTATCAATTTAAGGAGAATATGGTATGTGAGCTATGGATCACATCACCTACTTTTCCAATCAACAAACCACTATCCTCTTATCTGTTTGATTGATTGAATGTATTAACTTACATAATTTAATAATTATTATATTATATATTTAATTATATAATATTAATAAATATGAATACTTAAATAATCATTAATACATTATATAAAAAAATTAATAAATATTTTTAAAATATAATATTTTTTTTATTATAATACATTTAAACGTTCAAATCCACTTACTTCCTTTTCATTATAATTACAATCCATTATATTATTTATTAATATAATTTAAAACGTATTACATTCATTATAATAGATAATAAATTCTTTAATTTTATCATAACTTACTTCCTCTCTCTCAACTTATATCGTACTAATGGATGTTATTAAAATAATTAAGAAACTTTATATTTTATGATTTATAAAAATATGTTATTATATTTTATGATTTATAACGATCATTGGTTAATGTTTTTGCGTTTTTTTATTTAATAAATTACAGTAATTTCATTTTAATTTTTAATATCACAGCTGAGCCATTTTTTGTAGTGGGCCTGACTTCATCATCTGCTCCATCCCACTTGTGGCTTGAATTTGTAAAATCGAAGTCTGGCTGAAATGAATGACTATATTGATTTTTTTAATACTAGAGATGGTTTTTACTTGATTAATTTTTCAATTATCCAATCAATTCAGCATTTGATTAAAATGGACTTTGGGCAACTCATAAACGTGTAGAATGCCGTCATCTTGCCTTGTAAGTTGTAACGAATAACTCCCCAACTTTTCCTGGAGAAACTGTCGCCATGATCGACTGCAACAATTTCTTTCCATTCAAGTGTTTATCCGATTAATCAGGCCTTCCTAAATCCATGTTCACATTAAGTCAACTTCATTATTCAGAAATACTGAATTTTACCATGAAAACTATGAATTTGATGGATCGGAATATCAATATCACCGCTAGCTTCTTGATCAGAGAAAGATCACACTGATACTCCAAGATCTTACTCGGGTTTATCGAAGACGATGATCGATGAAGAATCTCCATTATTATTATTATTTCACAATCGTGGATTACGATTCATGATTTGTTTGTTAACATAAGATGATCAGCATGAAACCTCATGAAGAAGCTTATATCTTCTCACCTTATTTCTAAAAACTTGTTTAGTGATGCCATTATTATTTGATATCTCTTCTGACTTTGTTCTTCTGACAAGCTTCATTTCTTCTAATCTCCCATTACTCACGACTCTTCTTCGAGGCGTCCGAGGTGATGTTTCGGGTGATCTTTGTTTCTTGATTGAGCTGTTGATTACTTGCAACAGCGAATTATCTCTACGTTGGGTCTTTAAAAATCCTCCCTTTTCTTTACGGTCCGCCCCTCTCTTCATCATCTCTTCGCTGCTGCTTTTATTGAATGACGAAGAATTACAAGAATTTTGCGATTTATCCTTTGATTCATGGCTCAAACACCAATTGCATGCTTGGTACGACTTAGCTTTCGGATAGAGACTGCTACAGTATCTGTTTTAAATTAGGAAAGAAACAAAAAGCAAACAGAGCGTTGAGAGGACTGAAATTCCGACAAAAATGGAGTAAACCCAAGAAAGAAATTGGAATTTGAAGTTTCTTGAAAAAGGGTAAAAGAAATTACCTGTGTTGAGATCTGAATTGGCAAATCTTGCATTGGAAAAGCTCGTAAGAAAGGCCACAATCTCCGCACATGCAACACTCAAGGCTGGCAGATTGTTGTCCTTCCGGCTTAACGGCCAAATGGATCATTCTTTCTTTATTGCGAGACTGGGGGGAGAAGTGATAGTGTAAGATTGGGGCGATCAGCCACAACCAATATGCATTGCATCAAACAAATATAATAATAATAATATATAAATGCGAGGAATAAGGCGCGACGTGTTTGAAAAGTTGATGTCATAATTTTCTGTCTTCTTCTTCCTTGGAAAACCAGTCACTCCGGTCGGACCGTGTCCTTCAAGTATTCTTAGTATATTTTTTTTAATTATTCACTTTTATTTTTAAAAAAAAATTCTTAATTTTAATAAAATTTTATTATTTGTTTATTGGATATTTTTTAAAATATCACAATAAGAAGTGATTCAATTAATTAAATCCCCTACAGCGTGGTTATTGCATAGCACGTACCACGTGGAATATTAGTTATATAGCAAACACGTGGAACAAATGGGTACGACTGGCTAGTTACACTACCCAACCGACCAAAGAGACTTGGTGTTCGACCACATGTCATCTTCACTGTATTATCTTTAAGATCGGCATACTCTCCATATATATGTATTAATGTAAATATCATCAGAGATATATTATATTAATAAATTATATATTATTATATTATTAATAATCCGTCATTTATTTTAGAATATTTATTTAATACGAAGATCCTCCTTGAAATCTATTTCATGTCCCATCTCTATTAATGTGCTATCTTAGCATGTGTAGCATGTGCTTTTTAGCATCATTCCCATTTCAATCCACGTGGGATCAAGAAAACCACAACCATATGCATATCCATAATGCCTTTAAACTATAATAATTGAATTTCACTCCATTCGCTCTCAGTTTCATTACATTACTACCTTCGCAATATGAACGAACAAAGTTGATTTGATTTGATACGATATTGTATCATTTGTGACCAAGGAATGTGCTGGCAATAACCCATTTCACCATCCCACCCATATGATAAACAAAACAAACCCCAAATTAAGCTTGGACCGTGATCATCTGCCGATTTAAAGTAAGCTCAACTATATAACTAAACCATGGTTATGCTGTAAGTATGTTTACGTAAGTCAACCACTGCTTCGTTATATATAAATCGATACCGTCAAAATTGAATCAGCTGATGTGGATTACCGTAAATTATGACTCGGGCCATTGAGATTAAGGCCTCATGGGCTTCAGCTAGATAAGCAAATATGCAACTAGATGTGCTTACAATGTAAAGTCCGAGTGTTGCAGATTGACCTCAGATGTGATTTTGTATAGTTTAAGATTGTATTGATATTTGACTTGAATAAACTGTGTATTAACATTCGGGGTCGATTCAGGGGAGCTTATGTTAAGAATTTTCAATGGTCAACTTTGGAGAATTGAGTAAAGGAGAAACTCCCTCTCAAGCAAATATTTCAGAATCGTTTAAATTACTATAGTTGATTTTGTCTATGATAGTTTACGATGAGATGGGGGAAGCCCAATGGATCCAAAGGCCTATCCACATTTTATCCATAGTGACAAGATCTTTATAAAATAATTATTATATTTTTAAAAGGAGAAAAAAGACAATAATTCAAGTAACTGGATAGTGGGGAGTGGTGGGCTTGGTTCGCCGAAGACAGAGGGACCACGGCACTCCGTGGATTCCAAAATCATTTAAGCATCTTATCAAAATATATATAAAATATGCCGAATAAGTCGAATATGAAAAAGTGGTGTGGACCCAAATTAGTCATCACCATGGGACATAAAACTCCACACTAGGGAAAGTAATTTTTGTCTGTATCCTTTAACACCTTGTTGAGATTTGCGTCATTTCTGAATCCTAACTCCTTTATCAGCTGCATCATACACCACAACTTCACTCTTCCATACTCTTAATTAAACTCCCTCCATTGCCAGACTTCAGGCTTCTCCGTACGGACGGCGAGGAAGACTTGCCCAGCATATCACGGGACTATGTTTTCCTTCCCCGAATCATGAAACAACGTGGTCCCCTTTCAGTAGCCATCATTTCCAGACGGGCTTGCCAAGTTTCATTTTATTGCATGATGATAATAATAATTTCATGGAAAACAGCAATCGCCCACACGCAGAGGCCACCGCTGTTTGATTTACCAGGAAGATGTGCATGCTGCCAACGTACATCAGCATAAAGACAACACTAAAACCAACCGAATTTAAATTACAGTCCAAACCAAACAATACTACAAATCCACTTCATGAACGCATACGCATACACCAATCACACAAAAGCAACTCAAAAAACGATGCTTCTTTCTACACCGAATAACAGCAACCCATTAGAATAAAGAAAATAAACAAAAAAGTTGAGACCTTTCCACTCCGTCGAATAAAGATGGGCTATCGAGTGACAGCCAATGCAGCCCAGGAATATACCCCATAACTGATGATCAAGCATCAGGAAGTTTCCAACATGTGCATATGAAAGGCCGGCCCTCGCTCGTGCAATATCACATCAAGAAAGTGAGGTTGATCAACTTCCACAAAGATCAATGACAAGGAAACAAAAAAGAGCGAGAAAGTGAAGATTGGGACCCAAACCACCAAAGCAGCGTGCCTTCATCCTTCTTTCTGCCGGGTCCCTTTAGAATTAACGAGTCGTCTTCTTCACGCAGCTATTCTTTCACGCCCAAGTGCCAGTGCTGATACTTTCTCTAGGCCCTAAGACGACGTTTGATGATTCGACTTATTTGGTAGACGATATCCTGCTCCTGCCTTCTTTTGACAAGGATTACAGACTACGCATTAATGTCAACACGACTAAAGCTTGCTGCTTTCAGAATCTTCCATTGATTAGAGAGAGGGACGACTATTAAGTCAAGGTCCAATACAGCCTCATACTTGTCCGAATTTCCCCTGAACAAACCACCAGGTTCTTATTAACGCCAAAATTATAACGTCTGGTACTATTTCTACTAGTATTAGGTGATCGAGTTCTGCTGCTCATGGAGCATCAAGTCCTAAAGTTCTTGCTTTTAGCTTCAAGGTTTTCAAGTAATTGATAGCTTCATCAAGAACCACGATGGCATCCTTGCCCTTTCCACCTGGAATTATGTTCTGCAGAACGTTCACAGTGTCTCGAATCCTCTCTTTTCTTATCCTTTTGTTGCTCCATTCAGAACCCATTTCATCTGATGCCGAGTTCATCCCATTGTCACACCTGGATTCAGCATCATCCTCATACTCGAAATTTCTAATAGGCTTTGCAGAACTAGCAGTGTCCATTAGTGCTGGTGTCTCATAATAGCCTCCATCAGATGACTTTCGCTTCTTTGTTGAGCCATCAGAACTTGCCACCTCTTCGGTGCTTCCATAGATCCAATCTTGAGTGTTGTGAACTGTCATTGCACTAGGGGAATGGCCAGTACTGTTAACTTCGTCATCTTCAGCCTCATCACTATCATCATCAGAATAAAGCAAGGCATTCAGTTCATCGGTGTCTTCATGCATCTCACTTTTCAGATCACCTCCATCATTTTCACGAAACTGGTCAGCAGCAACTCCCCCAAAATGAACGTTCAGATTTTCTTTAGTTCCGTGATCTTCCCTCTTCAAATTACAGGCACTAGTTGGTTTCGGATCCCAAAAACTAATGCATGGGACAGGAGTCCCAGTTCCAGAACTAAAGATCAAAGTTGTTTGATCACCTGACTGATCAAAAACAAGGAATTTCTTCTGAGAACACCCATGCGCTACCTTGGGTGCGATAGACTTCTCAATATTTTCACAAGGAGCAGTGATGAGCTTCTCCTCCATATCAACATTTAGGGTACGAGTGACAGCTTGTCGAAAACGAGGCATACCATAAAACCAACCATGTGGTTCATTTGCTTGAGCAACATGAGAATAGGGGGGCTCAAAAGATGGATACACAGGCAAAGTTTGTTTTACGGAAACCATGTCAGCGCCACGTTTCACAAGCGAAGGCATTGTATGATGATGCTCCATGTGAGAGTACAAGTTATTCAAATCGTGTGGTTGCCAACCAAATTGTTGCCGAGGAAACCAGGATCCCCAGTTTTCACCCATCCAACCAAAACAATCACCTGTAGTGAAAATGGGAAATGACGTTAAAGCTTATGTAAAAAACTGAACAATTCACAGGTAGATTTTCCGGACAATGAGAAAAATAAAACATACCCGAAAGATTTCTGCAGTTATGAGAGTGGCTATTCACTTGTTCCTTTGAGTAATGATTGCAAAATACAGAAGACTTCAGCTTAACTTGACAATAAACGAGAAACAACTAAATCTACGTAACGGGTTTGAGCAAATGACGAAAATATTCAGCCTGGTGCATATCGGAGAAATAACAAACGCGTCAGTAAAAGAAAGCCATAGTACAACAATAAAAGATGCTGGAGAATCTGTAATCAAAAGAGAATATTACACACATGAAGAAAAAATAATCAAAATCTTACAGGAAAAGATGGATGCAAATAATGAAATCATATTAACTAACCTGGCAATTTTGAAGAGGTTGAAAGCATGCTATAACTCTAACTATAATGGTGGAACTCCCAGCAATACCATTTTCATATTTCAATGCCCGAAAATTTGTTTGACCCGCTGCTTGGCACACCATAACTACTACCCAACCGTTCAATATGATTAAGAAACAGCAAGAATTCGATCTTCAGGGGGACAATGAACTGAACCGAATGGCAACGATAGTATTTGTAGAGCAGGAAGTATCAATTGTACAGGAGAAAATCAGATTAAAAAACACCTAATATACTAAACTAAAAACAGCTGAAACACGTTGTCAAGCTAGAGAAAGGAGCGTTCAAAGAATTCAGAAAGGATGGAAGTGATCTATTTCAGCTAATTTGACGGACAAAGCAAGGAATAACAATAAAGAAAGTGGATCCCATGGAAACTAACTATGGTAAATAACGAAGAGAGCTAAAGAATTTGAGGGAGGGTGCTTGATTTGAAGAACAGATTACAGGATAACTCTACAATAAAGATTCAAGGAGATGACTTTCCGATACACATCAACAGAGAGACTCAGAAACCACCGCATAATGTTTCGCCAATCCACGAGATAGCCACTGCTTTATTTTGCACCAAGACCCACAACAAGAAATCTGCAAGAATTTCAACATTATAAACAAATCTCGTGAACAAGTTCTCCAAAGCCAGAATCTTCAGATTTCATATCAATGATTAAGCTACATTATACATATATGTACAACTGAAATAGAAAAACTACAAGCAAATCTGGGAAGTTCATGTGTTATTACTGCAAAAACTGAAATCAAAGAAATTTCAGCTCACTCCTAATAGCTATTAGGAGTTCACGAAGAAGAACAGCGAAATTGTTTACAGCTCAGCCTTTAAATCTCAGTTTTCAAAACAGCTACCTAAAAAGAGAATACTAACAGACAAAAAGATGGGGAGAATTTCAGATTTATGGAAACTAAAACAAGAAACAAGACGGAGCTGAAAGATGGGGAAAGAAGGAATAGCAAAAGAATTTAGTCAAGAAGCAATCATGATGATCAAAACCCAGTTGACAAAAAGCACGAAATCAATAAACGGATAAAGGAAACTTACGGTGAAGGCGAATAAGGATCAGATTTAGCAAAATCTCGAAGCTGACCAATTCAAGAAACCCAAAAACCCAGATCGAACTACAGCAAAGAGAGAGAGAGAGCAGTCAGAGTCCAAATAATGGGAGTAAAGGGATGCTAAGGTTATATAGAAACTAAATTGACAAAATTACCCCCCGAGGCATTACATAGTGGCTGTGGTGGTGGAGTTTTTTTAATTAAAATAATAAAAATAAGAATAAAAAGCGATGGAATAAGATAGTTTTGATACGTGTGCGTGGCTAAGCATCGCACGCAAACTTCTTACCTTATAATTATAATTAAAAATCTAAATTCAACATCTTATTTTTCTTTAAATATTTAATTTCATTTTACCAATTCAATTAAATTTCATTTTTATTTTTATTTTTATTTTTTTAATTGAAATCATTACTCACCCCATCCATCCATGAAGTATAAGTTAATTATATAAAACTATGAAATTTATTATATAAATTTTTATTAAATATTAAGTATTTATATATTAATAATTATATATTAATTAATGTAAAATTTATAAATATTTAATATTTAATAAAAATTAATATTTATTATAATTTATTATTAGATCATAATATGAAACTAGATTATATAATAATTCATCTTAATACAAAAATTCATAATTTTATTTATTTTTATCAAATTTAGGAATATTTTAAATAATAATATATTTTTAAATACTTATTTTTATTTTATATATATATATATATATATATATATATATATATATATTAAAATGGGGAAATTTCTAAAAGAGGGGGAATGGATTGAATGGAAACTGATATTCTTAGTTTAGTATGTTCAAAGATTAAAGGGCAATAATGAGGGCAAACTACTTTTGTAAAGTGTATTTTTTTTTCCCCAAAAGAAAGAGGATTATTAGAAAGGGCTGGTATCCTATGTTTAACAACACCACCAATAATTTGAATCTTGACCGTTCAAACTATGATCATTATTCAAATATGATTCGACCCCACTCATCATCGAATCAACCATTGGATCAAAAGTATGGTTAAGCCTTAATTCACTTGCCAATAATATATATATATATATATATATATATATCTATCTATGCATATGCATATGATTCTCAGAGTTATATCTATTTTATAATAAATCCATTTTAAATATTTATTTTCCAAGATTGAATAAAATATAATTATGGTTGGTTCATGTGGATATACGGAGGAATTATTTGGACCAACCGATGATGACTTCGAGTACATTAAACCTTGCATTAAATGGTCCCATTTTTATGATTAAGGTTAATCATAGCCTTTAATTAACTTTCAAATCTAGCATGCTTCTTCTTTTTTCTTTTTTATTTTTTTTTAATTTTGAATTTTGCAGAAATTCGAAGAAATTAACACCTGCGCAGTTATCGAAAATACATTGTATTTGATATTAGCTATGTCTAATTATGTCTACTTTTCTTTAAAGGGTTTGCCAGTCTCTTGAAGGAGGGACAAGGATTATTATTGGGGAAATAATAATAATTAATGGGTAATTAGCATCATTAAATGTATAATGTCAATAATTTATAGCCCATCAACGCATAAATCAGGCTCTGAATTATGAAGGGACCGCATGGTTTATACAATTAACACCAAAATACATGTATCATTTGGGTGACCACTTAAGGATTAGTGCTCTTATTATTTACACACTCTTAATTTAAAAAGTGGATTACTTTATTAATCATTTCATATCGTTTATTAAAATAAATAAATAAAATGCAGAATATTTACTAGCATGCTTTTATTTAATTATAAATGTGGGGTTTTTTTGTGTGTGTGTGGGGGTTATGTAATAGTAATAAGTTTATTATTAATTGATGATCACACGTATATCATATAGTTTAATTTAAGGATGGAACAAGGGCTACTGATTAAAATTAATGATCCAAGGGTCCCCAATAAACATACTGTCTTGGTTTATTAATTACGAATAATTTACAGGAAGCACTACTACAGACAATCATATAACTAAAATTAATGGCTTACTTTAGCTAAAACAAATACTAATTAAGGGACTGCATGTCTCCCATCTCATCTAATTATCCTAAACAATTCATAATAAATAAACTATAGTATAAGAAGAATTATATATATATAAAAAAAAAAAAGTGCAAGTCTGCCATGCCATGCCAGTGTATGGTACAACCTAAAAACTTAAAAAATAATAAAAGGAAAATAAATAACTAATAATAAAAGGTAAACCCATGATTTCAGTCACCTGAAAGAGATCTTATAACAGGTAAGAAGATCCAATGCTTTCAATAATTAAATACAATTTAAAATTTTAATTATATTTTTTTTCTAAGAAAAAAGGAAAAGTGATAATATAATGCATAATTTCATGCGTTGTTGTATGGAGTGGAGGGAACATTAAGCCATGCCTTTAATCAAAAAACACACTCCCTCTACCATCCTCCAATCCCATTGGGTCGTCTACCCCTTTTTCTACCACCCAACAACAACAACAACCAAAAAAAACTTATCCCAGAGTTACTAGCAACTCGACATCGTATTTATTTTATATTTAAAATAAGAATCAAACTCACATAATAATATGATATGTTACGATTTTGATTTGAAAACTTAACCTACAACACCATTTCAATGGAATTGCATTCGGAGATTGGAGGCAGGAAGAAGATATAGTATTGGATGATTCTGCAATGCACAAAACGAATCCATAACAACACTATTTGACTTGCATGTTCACTTGCTAGTGGATGCTCCATTTTCTATGGATAGTAGGATACCATGATCCATTTAGCTTTTCCCTTTTTTTTAAAAAATAAAAATAAAAATTATTTCTATAATATGGAAAATTTAATCATTTCTTGGTACGCAATGAACCATCATGGGTTAATATGGTAATTATAAAGTATATGCAGGAAAATTTAATTAGAATCTTGTATTTAATGAAAGATTCAACGAATACATGTGAAGTAGTATAGTATATACCATCACTATATATATATATATATATGTAAAGAAAGAAAAGGCTTGGAAATGTTGGTGTACATGATTAAAGTCGGAAAGCACTAAACTGAAGGAGGAGTTTTTCAAATGAGCACTAAGCAAAGAAAATAAAAGCAAGGTTTGTATGCGCAAGACAATCAAGATGTTTAATCCTTGTTTTATGCAACTAAAAACTAGTTTATTAAGGCATAATAATAAAATTAAAATTAAAAGAAAAAGGGAATGGAGTAATGGCATGGTGATTAGAGATGATAAAAGAAGGTGAAGAAAGCATTTTGCTTTTGAATGAGGGGGTGCATTAGCGTATGTACATCTTATGGAGGAGGAGTCTTGGTGGGGGAGAGATATGTATAAGCATGGAGCCATTTTGGTTGTGGATTCTCCAGCAATAACCCACGCTTAAAAAGCTATATATTTATATCCCAAATATAAATATTCATTATACTCTTTCCACCACTGCTATTACACCACTTTATTACCAAAAGCATTCTATTATCTCATTTTTATACCTTTGAGAAACCCAATTCAATGTCCGCTTCCAATTTAAGATTATTCATATTAATAATTTGATCGAAAAATAGACAAATGTCACCCACCTCCTCAGACTTTAATACCCTTCTCCATGTTTATACAATAATTGACCTTATTCTACGTTTAATATAATAATTTTATTAATGAAAAAACCATGGACAACTCTCTTTTCTTCTTGTTCTAGTTATGTGGCTCAAGATTATAACATATTGAATTGAATAGGGCTAGGGTTTAGGTTAGAAATTGCATCATCATGCACGTGCAAATGGGTAAGGTTTTTTTTTTATATAATAATAATTTTATTATTTCAAATGAGGTTGAAATAATAATAAAATAATAATATAATAAATTTTTATTCATTCGAGGTATTTATTTATTAATGTATAATTTTTTTTACAAAAACATCTATATCTATTAATGATATTCATCGCAATCAAATAAAATTTAGGAGATTATATACGGATTTTAAACCCTTAAGTTGCTCTCTATCAAATGACAAGAAAACACAAAACTTTCACATCGTAATCTCATAGATGTGATGTTCAAACTTGTGAAAAGTACATGTTCAAGTGGAGCAAAATAGAAATACTAAACAATGTTACGAATCTTGGTATCTTCAATGGAAGAAAATATATATATGTTGGTTGTGGGTTTTGATCATGTCAACGGATCAAAAACTGTATTATGGGATTGTGGAATGGAAATACCAAGAACAAACAAACCCATCAATCCAACATTGAAATTGGTTATCGAGTCAACCCAATATATAAATATATACTCACTGGTTGGTTGGTTTATTGGAAGTAGAAACCACTCGGGATTTTTGCTTCTGAAATAAGCTTCGCACATGGATGCCACTCTATCTACTAATTGGCAGACACATACATACATACATACATACATATATATATATTCCCATTTCCATGACACCCAACTCTTTTTTGTTTTTTCATGTCTTGCCTAATTTTTTGCTCTCTCTTATCTTTAATTCATAAATATATTTCTTATAAAATCATATTATAAAATATACATATCATTTAGCTTTGACATTCTGATAAACACCCAATTTTGAAATAAAATTATTTATGGACAAGAACATTAATGGTACGTATAAATATAGATATATATGGGCCAATAATTATATAATAAAGTTTATTAATGTGAATAAGTCGAATAATTGCATGCTTCACACGAGTGTGCAGAGAGCAATAATAACGGTGATATTTAGAGCATACTATTTGTGATCATACCATTTATGGAAAGCAAGCCACCTTAACTTACGCTACTAATTAATACACACTTGAATTCAGATTATTAATTGCATCGTGTGCCCGTACCATCATATACAAAATATTACTCTTCATTCGATTTATTTACATCGAGACATAATTAAATTTCAATTATTATTATAATTTAATACAATTTATAAACATATCATATATTTATTTTTCTAAATGGAATGGTGGGCAGGGTTTGGATTAGAATTAAAAACTTTTGATGTTAGGGTTCAGCTTTTGCGTTGGGGGTATGAAGGCGATATTAATGAGAAAGTCAAGATAATCAAGCTGTAATAGTAATGTAATTATAAAGATTGACTGAAATGGAAGATTAATCAACCCCACTCCCACTCCCACACGTAAGAATGATGATTTTCGTGGCATGGTGCTTTCTTCTTTAGGTTTATATATAGATGTAGACTGCGGTTAACCTGTGCTTTAACACTAATCAATATTTTAATTTTCAAATAATTACAATTTTCATTTCACTAATCATAAAACGCAGAGGTCGTCAAGCTGTCTCAATCACACATTCTACACATTGAAAACGAAGCATCTGTATGATAATCCAACAAATTGAATAAAATATTTCAAGATATAAAATCCTTGGATGCTTGTGCAATATGAACAGCCGGATGAAGAACACTGTGCAGGTAAATCCAGAGAAAAGAGAGGGCCAAACAGTAGTTTTAGGATGGAATACGAGTATTATTAAAAGTTAATTATAATTAAAAGAATACGTATTATAAAAATGGGTGGGGGGAGTATAGAAAAAGGGTACATAATCTTGCAATTCCGACCAGCAAATCTCATACACAGTATGAAACAACAGACTTTATGCGAAGAGGAAAAGAAGAAAAAGTCCCTCACGCGAGTCGCTAAATATATATTATATTTTTTTTTAATTAAAAACCTCGCCGTCTTATCTTTACCCTTTTTTTTTATTTTTTTATTTTATTTTAATTTTTTTGTTTATTGTTGAATTAATAATAAACAAACGCAAGTCGTACGATCACCATACCGAAACACGGGAGGACCCAAAAGTCAAAAGCAAAGCTGAGGTGGCTAAATCAGATGGACGCATGATCATGATGATGCTTGATAAAATTACTTTTTTTTTATTATTTTTTTAAATCTTTACGACATCGCATCACCGTCGGGATTTTATGGAGAGCTTATGCCTCGTGCACGCTTCGGCTCGTGTTTCCATATAAGACAGGGAGAAAGAGAGCGTTTTTCTTTTCCTTTTTCTTTTTTTTTTTCCTTCGGTCAAACGATGGTTTAATGGCTTGCACATGCACGCGAAGCTAAGGTCACAGAAGAGTGTACGGTACCCAATCTGACAGCAGACGACGTGGTTTTATGCCACGTGGCTTCTTCTAATCGTTTTGATCAGTTTGGGCCTCTGCGGCATGCTACTGCTGCGGATATCAAGGTGGACGCGTTAGCCGCCATTGACGTGCTTCATGAATCCCATTTCTTCCCATTTTCAATCACAAATATCTCTATTTTAATTTTTTAAAAAATATTAAATATTTAATTACAATTGCATAAATATTTTAAAACATTAATCATTTTTGGATTATTAATCTTATAACGATAATTTACATTTCAGTATAATTAAAATATTAATAATGGGTTGAATCAATCCAAATTTGGATTCACGCATGTGGTAAATTGCCGTTATGGCAATAGGAATTTGTCCGACTTTTTTTTTTTTTTTGAGCTGTCATATTCCAAAAAGGAGAATGACTATTGACTAGCATGCTTTGGGGAAAAAATAAACTAAAGTGCCCAGAGAAAAAGGTTTGGCAAGACAATTGACCCGACGGTTTATTTATTCCAGCAAACCAAAATGAAAGGGGTAGGACAATTACCAGTAACGACTTCCCTGGTTTCTTCTTCATTTACCGGTCAATGCGAGCATCACTGATGATCTTATTTAAGCCTGCCGACTTTTAATCCCCCCCGTTATGCATGGCAGTGCAATTAAATCTCTCTTAGAACAACACCCAGAACGGAATTTTCATTTTTTAAAGTAAAAAAATCCAACACTTTTTAGAATTACGGATATGGGCTATTGTTTTCTGTAAAATATTATGATAAAAGACAAAAAGGAAATCTGGGGGGAAAAAAAAAGAAGGCAAAGAAACGTACGAGTTTAGAGAAGAGTACTGGTGTACTTGCGCATGGCAGAGGGATTCTAGCCAGTAGCCGTGAGGGATTGGATTCCCTTCATCACTTCGTCAACCCATTCACCGCACTACTTGATTATCCGGTCAATCTTTGTCCTTTTCCCCTTCTTCTTTTCATTTCACATATTCTTTTTACCATTAATTCATATTAATTACAGTAATCAACACATTTACAGTTTACTAATAAAGCCGCATCCATTTTTCTAATAAAACAATTTTAAAATGTTTAAATTGATAATGAACTGTTAATGGGTACATGAAAACAAAAGGCCCAGTATAAAGCAGAGACTTTATTTAGACATTAGCCTGCCTTAAACGAACTTTGCTATTTCCGTTGCGTATCTACATCAGAAGCCTGGCATGAGAGTGCAGGCCATGTACCACGAATTTCATGTACATGGCTGTGCCCGTCGGTTCAAGCCTATGAGCCTTCGACAGACCACACGGATTACAGAAGTTGGTTTGACCGTGAAAGGCCCTCTGACATCCAAAGCCCTTTAAATGCCTTCGCCTCGGGAAAGCACCACAACTAAAAAAATCGAGCCATAACACAAGCGAACAAATTGGGCTTCAAGGCCCATCAACCCCCGAGGCATTTGTTTTCGGTTTTTTTCAGAAAAAGGATATTAATCAGTGTATGTTTTATAGTAACGTGGGGTAATTTTTTAACATTTTTTAAAAAATAATAGTTTTTATTTATTATAAATAAAATATTTTATATATTAAAATAATTTAAAAACTCTAAAAATGAAGTCTTACATATTAAAGAAGGCAGCAAATCAGCTGTCGAAGAAATAAAGAGATATGAACTAGTCTGTCAAGTTATTCAGCTACGTAAACCATGTGTTAGAAGGAGCAGAATTATATTTAATAATAATAATAATATATTTTACAAAAAAAAAACAAAGAAAATAAAAAAATAATAGAATAAAAGGGGCAGGATTGAGGAATTTAATGAAGTGGGGGAATGGGTATTTTACAGTTCCAAGAGGCCTGTCTTCTGTTGTTATTCAATCGTCTTTGTATGAGCACCAGAAAATGCTCTCATTAATTTCAATCATAATATGACCATTACGGCTTAATTAATGCCAGTTTTTTAGCACCCTATCTCCTCACTCTGCCTCCTATTTTCATTTTCAACATACAATATATTATTGAATTCAATTTTTAATTTAATTATTATCTCCCTTGTGTTTTTCTCGTTGATTTATAAAAATGAGTTATTTCTTTTAGCATGGAACCACACTGAAGGAAGCATGTGATTGGTGGACAGAGATTTAATAATAATAATTCAATAGGATGTCAGGAATCAACCACGAAGGGCCTTTTATATTAGATGAAGTGGACCCACGTGCGGCCCATTTATTCCGAGATGAACAATCCCACCCCACACCTCTCATCAGCTTTTAATTACAAGACCATCATTTCCACCCTTCATCTTCAGATTTTGGCTCCTCCCTTTTCTGACCCTCAAACTTGGCAATAAAATAGACTTTAAGAAGGCATGAATATTGGATGATATGGTGAAGGCAGGGGCAATAAATATTGCCGTCTGATAAGGAATTCAAATGGACAATAATGGCAATTTTATAGGTTGCGTTTCTCATCATTGGACCAATTATATAGGCCAATTTGGCACCCACCATTTAATTCCCAGTGCCTGGATTCTTACCTGCTTAAATATTTCTATACCCATTACCCTATTATTTTATTTCTTCTCTCATCCATTTTTTTCTAAAAAAATTTAGCATGAGTATAAATGATGAAATAATGGGTAGATTATCATGGAAATAGCCTACGAGTTTCGGAAGTTTTGTCTTTTTCGGACATGGTTACGTGAATATAATAATATTAATGAATAATAAGGCAGCAGTGAACAAAGAAAAGCAGATCCCACACCCTAATCCAGACAAACAGTCAAACTATCGGAAATGGGTCCAAAATAAGCTACCAAGCAACCACTAGACCCGTAATAAATACTTCATTTCATTACCATTTAACTTATAATAATAATATTTTTAATTAAGACCAAAAAAATAATCAAATGGTACAAAAACATAATTCATAGAGCCTTAATCACTAATATAATGTATTATTCCTATTCATGTATTCTGCATAAGACAAATATTCAAACAAACTGAACAATATTCAATGGAAAATGAAGTTTCCCTCCATATATATATATATATTAATAGTATTTTTTTTTAATATTTTTCTCTTATAAATAAATAAATATATATATATATATATTGACCAAGAAAAGTTCGAAAACCCCTAAAAGCAAACTGTAGCTCACAAACCAATAATAAAAAATTGGAAACTAAAAACTGAACCAATTTTGTTTTTTTTGGTATGGGATTCTCCATTCTCTGGAGGACTTGGCTTCGGTAGCTGTTAAGAAAAAATGAAAATATTTAACAGCTGTGACGATTATTTTCCATGCCAAGCGCATGCAACGCCTTTTTCTTTTGTTTTCTCATTCTGCCTCCTCCATCCTCCAACCATGACCCGACTTATTCTTTCTTTTTTATACTCATTTTCTGCTATTTTGCTTCTTTTTTTTGTTTTTGCTTTTGTTTTTGTGTTCTCTCCTTCCCCGTCATGCCTTTCCTCTTTCTTCGGCCTTTCTGTTTCCATGTGTTTCTTGGCATTCACCTCTAGAGACGCACCAAATCTTGAGTTTTTAGAAAAATTTTAAGAAAACAGGGTCCTGTCTTAAGGGTGGGGGTTCCATCATGCATCTAAACTTCCCATGGTCTGTTTAAGTTTTCTCCTTTTGGCGTCAGGAGTATTCTGTGAGGAATTTGCACATGACCCAGCAGTTGATTCATCACTTCTATAGCTCAAGCATGATGTAGCCTCCAGCACCCCTATTGGACTTTGGGGCACTGACGTGGTTGCACCACTTGACTCTTTCACACACCCACCAATCAAGGCTGCATCTTCGATCAGTTGCTTACATTTCAGCACTCTCACCTGTTTAAAGAACATGAACCAAAGCTTCAATTGGTCACTAAACAAAGGCCAAATCATGAGCTGTGTGCCTGTTCTATTAGTTTTGGCTGTTTTTAGGTCATGGACCACAAAAAAGGCACCGAATTTACCTTTTTTACAAGTTGAGCTAGAACAGAAATAGCTTGGTCAGCATCCACTGTTTTGATTTCCCCAACAACAGCTATGGCCACTGCTGCTGCAATTTCAGAAGGCCTAAATTCCAAGAAGTCAATCCCTGCAATAAATTCCCACCCACCAAAAAAACATCAGATTCCCTCTCAAATATCTCAAATGCTACTGTTACAACTGCATCACAGTATAATGCCAAAATGTGTTCATGATATAAGGGGTAAAAAGGGACCTTTAGTTGTGCCCAGTATGAGCTGGATTGATTGCAAAATTAGTGATCTAGTTGGGTTCTCATTATCATTGATCTTGTTAAGGAAATGGTCTATGAATGAGAAAGGTGTGATTGCTTGCATCCTCCAGCTTAATGTGCTCAGGACAAGAAGCTCCATTCTTTGAATAGTTCTTGCTTCAAACACAAACCTTGCTTCACCCACCTGTTATCATCAACAGATGTAACAGTTGTTTTTAGCATGTGCAATTAATGCAAATATCAACATTTTCTTCCAAGGATCTTCATTCACCTGTAAATCTAGAGAAAGTGGAACTTCAGTCTCCTCCATTTTGGCTGCAATGGACAAACATGCCACTGCCAATAACTGCATCATCCAAGCTTTACCCTTCTGCAAATGAACGAACATTTGACCGGTGAAAGATTAGGATTATAACGAGAGGTTGCAGGGGAAATCGCATGTGTTAATAATTCGAAACTTACTGGTAATTCATATGCAGATAGAAATCTGTCCAAGTAATTTATTGATAAATAGGCACAAAGCGGTCCAAAACCAAAATGGGCATGAACCTGTTGAGCGAACAAAGGTGTTAGCATTATTGATCGCCAATTAAAAAGTCAAAAAGAACACGAAAAACAAACGAAAAGCTCCATAAGAAACGAATACAACGGAAAGGACAGAAGAAGAAGAAGAAGAAGAAAAGAAAAACTCGCATTAATAATAATGATGTTTCGCGTGAGACTCATCAAAAGAGAAAAATCAAAGAAAGACAAAATCAGCACATGAGAAGAGTGATCAAGTTAAACAGAATAAAGGCAAATATTAAAATACACACAAATCAAACATAAACACGCAATTACCAAAATCAGCATCTACACCAAAAAGAGGAGGAGAAAAATAAAGGAACCCACCAAACCCACATCTCATGCTGAGCAACTAACAGAAAGAGATAAAAGAATGAAGAAAAATATGGCCTACCCATTTCATTTAGTATATCAAAGAAAAGCAAAACAAAAGCAATACTTGCCTAGAGGATTCAAATCAATCATAATCCATCTCCGGGAGTTGGGATCAATACATGAGCAAGACCAAAAAAACCCCAATATCAGAACAAAGTATGTGTCTTGCACATCCTGAACAGCGACCATTCATTTCAAGAAGGAAAAACAAAGGAATCCCATTTAAAAGAAAACCTAGTAAATCCAACAATGAGGTTAATAAAGTTGACAAACCGTTTCTTTACCAACCATATTTTCACAACAAATGCAAATAATGATGATAAAAAGAAACTAACAGTAGATTTGTTCTTGGTGTGTGATTAAACATCTAAAAAAACAAAAACATAACCCACCTTCCCCATCCAATCAATGGCCTCTTTTCTTGCCACCAAATCTAAGTCCCCTGTCCTCAGCCTCTTTAAGTAATCCACGTTAGGCAAATGGTGGCACTCTTTCTCCACCATCAAAACCATACACTCCTCGCTCTGCATTGGCAAACCTAAACCAACATCAAGGCCTGTGCTTTTATCATTGATTCGATAATTCCTATGAACCCATCTACTCTCAAACCCATCGAAACCAACATTATCATCATCAAAAATGCCATTGTCATCCTCTGCACATAATAAGCTTGAGACCGCGCAGTCAAAACTGGGTGCCATCAATAACAATTAGCAAACGAAAAGAAAAAAACTCCTGCTTTCTTTCTGTATCAAGTTTTAATGTGTGTTCATATTCAGAAGATAAGGAAAGGAATAGATTCTTAGTATGAAAAAGAATTATCAAGAACAACAAAGGATTGGCCTTTCTTTATGTAATGCAAAAGAAACAAAAAACCAATCTCTCTTCTTCACTCTCTTGGGAAGTTGAGAGGCTGAAAAGACTGCTACTAACAGAGGGGGTTTATGAAGAGGATATGAGTGCCTCTTTTTAGGGCAAAAGGCAACACTAATAAGAGGGGGGGAAATTATAAAAAAAAAAAAAAAGAAAAGAAGAAGATGAAAGGAAGCAGAAGAGTGTGAGATAAAAGAGGAAGGGCAGGATCCTATTGGAGCGTGTAGTGCAAAAATATACAGAAAAGAAAGGGGGCAACTAGAGGATTTTGTAAAGAGAAAGTGAGTGGGTGTGTATTGTCTGTACAGGGAGATTGGTGTCTTAGAACAACCATTGACAGTGTTTGTACGTGGAAACCATCGTTTTGTCTTAAACGTGGTCGTTTCGAACTGGCACTTGCGATTAATAATAATAATAATAATAACAATGATTAATTAAATACGGTTCTTAATTTATACATTTGATGTACTATGAATCTATCATCTGTTCATAACTTGGGCATGCAATTTTATACATTTATTCCACAAATTCCTCCCAAGAGTGATTTGTTTTAGCAAAATGGATCATAATTACTTTCATTTTTAAATTCCATTAATGCTTCAACAATAAATTAATTTATTCTTATCTTTCTTAAATGGGTTAGTTTATGTTTTTTTTTAAAAAAAAACAAAAAATATATATTAATGCAAAAAATTGAAATTCTCATGATAGTTGATGGTTAGTTCATGTAGAATATGAGTGGAATTCCAACTGCAAAAAATGTATATATAATTCAAATAAAAATACTTGAATTTCATTATTAATGTTTAAATAATAATAATGTATAAATAATATAAACGGTGGTAGAAAAAACGAGAAAATGATGGGAGAAGGGAAGTCACGTGGTAGATTAAGGGGGGGGGGGGATTGGTCAGAGATGGTAGATCGTCATCATCATAATTGCGCAATGTATTTTTGTCTTGATTAATTTTTGATTGGAAAAATGGAAAACTCCAGTGGCATTCCTTGTAAATATATCCCCAACTCTGGATAACCCTGTAAATAACCCTAACTGTTAGGAATCCACCAATGGGCTTCCAGTTTGTCTCATCGTATTCTCTAGTGTTGACACTTGTCCCTTTTGTTCGCTGGATATATAATCCGTTTCCCTTCTTAACTCTAATCTCTTTCTCAATTTCTTCCCCCCCTTTTGTTTTCTTTCCCGCCTATTTATTTGTTTGCTTTTCGTTTCGGAATTGACACTACTACTACTAATACTAATTAATATATTCAATTAATAAGAATTATTATAGATGATTTTTTTGATTATTATCTAAACCCAAATGATGATTTTTTCGATTAATTTTAATTATTTTCGGATGATAAAATCAATTTAATTGGGTAAATTTGAAAATACTGATGGTTTTTGTTTTTTAAAAAAGGGAAAAAAAATCCAGAAAGCATGAAGGAGGAAACTTCCTGATGTCCATTGAAATCTCAATTTTGTCAGGAAGAGGTTGTTCGAGCATGTGATGACCGATTGGCCCTTCCTATGCTCCTCTCGCTCTCTCTTCTTTCTTTCCTTCAGGACCCTCACATCTCTTTCTTGCACTATTGCTTTTAACAGCATCAAGAGTTCGTGCCAATCTAAATTAATTACATCATTACATCTCAATAGAAATTACAAATGTACATAACATTGGTTTGTGATGTAACTTTGCAAAATGTAAATTAATTTGACCGTTTGTAAAGTTTAGGGAGTGACATAATTGTAGTCCAATAAAATATATAAATAAATAAATAAATGAAGAAGAAGAAGAAGATTAGGATGGTGAAATGGGCTTAATTAGGAGGAAAGAGAATCTAAGAAATTCCAAGAAAAAGAGGGCAGAGGGGCACGTCATGTATTCCAAACGGCACGTATGTATCGCTCCAGAAAAAGACCAAAAGTCCATCGATTCCTGTGGCCGGAAAAAGTCTATTCTTCAATGATAAATATTACCCAAAAAAAAAAAAATCTTCTCAAAATCACCCAAAATCTAAAGCCAACTCCTTTTTTTTACAGACCAGAACGCAAAGTATGAAAGAAATTACGACGCAAGCTTTTGCTTTTTGGTCTTGTGGGGAGGGGGGAGAGATGCCCGCTTTTGAATTATTCGTCTAACCCACGCTCTTAAGACACGACAAGTACAATGCTTTCTCCTAACATTCAGTAATCCACTGCTTAGATTTGGTTTAAACCACCGCCCCTTACTTCTATAACCTAGTTTTCAGTCTTGCTTAATTTCAGTTTATCAGCTCTTTAACTTCTCATCCATGTCAACAAATCCCTAATCATCATCCTCACTATATTTTTATATCTTCTTCAAATTCACAATTCTATAATTAATTATTAAATTAAGAAGTAAAATTATGCTATAAAATTTATCTATTATTTTCCTTCTCCTTTCATAAGTTAATATATCAAAACATATAATTATTTATAAATGATAACGTGATTATATATAATGTTGATGACTTCCAATATTACGAATCAAAACGGTGATTACATACAATGTTGATGACTTCTAATATTACGACTCAAATGAATATATTCAGCACGAGAATATTTAAATTTAAAAATAATTTGGGAATTGGTGCAGAAAAATGTTTGGAGCATTGATAAGATTTGAAGTCAAAGAACAACTTTAGGGAGGCAGGGGTCATGTAAAATAACGTAAAACCAACGTTTTAGGACCATTTTTGTTTAAATTGCTTCATTAGATGCTCCTCGACTATGGTTTTATCAGCTGAATCATTTGGTTTGATCTGTCGTACCGCCAAAAATTTTGGGTCAATAAGCTTCTTAAAGAATTATTTCTTCCAGCTTTAGATTTTACCTTGACTTTGAAGTTATTTTCCTTCATAGAAGACAAGACTTGTATTTCATTTCTGTTATATTCATTGCCGGAATACATGATATTGTCTTTGATCAGAAAGTACATTTCCCATCAAAGGATGAGGCTCTTTATTGGGTCTCATGTCATTCAAGTAACAGTGCTCAAGGCTTGACCACTTTTCTCATCTGGTAAGAATTAAAAGGCATTCGATTTTAGAATTTTAACTTGTACAATGTTTCCTGCAAAGCTAATATTTCTGCCTTAATTCCCACCTGGATGAAGAGTTTCATCTTTATCCGATGTTATCGTATGATCATTCGATTTTGTACGTTCGATGAAATATGCCAAATTCAACATTCTGTAAGAGATATTGCAAGCCAAGGCATGAGAGCACAATAAATAATAGAACTTAACGGTAAAAAAAAAAAAAAAATGGTGTAAAGACAGGAATGAACCTAGGATGCTGCCTTGTTCTGCAATTGGCACCCATTGGCATGTGTTAAAAAAAAAACTAAAAGGGTTCCTAAAGACCAAGTAAAGAGACTTTAAAGGGACACAAATTTCAAACCCTTTTCCTCATTCCTCCCTCATCTCATATACTCTTTGAAGGGAAAATGTCCCTTTTCTTCGCTTTGAATTTCACCTTTTGTTTTCCCACTTTTTGCAGTTTTCACCATCAGCAAAAATTCTCCTATCAACTTTTGTTTGCATGTTCATTTATTTCCACAAAATAAATAAATAAATAACCCTTTTTGCTTCCATATGGTTCATGTCAGTCTTGTGCTAATCTCAAAGAAAATGTTCCGATTTTCATTTTTTTTATAATGAAAATCAAAGTAAGAGAAAATAACAACTATAAGTTTGATCTAAAAGAAGGAGGAGAAGAAGAAGAAGAAGAAGAAGAACAGTTGTTATTTTGTTGGCACTTGAGATCCGAGCTTCACAGCCCCACTATTCATTTTTTAAGAAAACTAAGTTAATCCATTAATTTCCCTTTTCCATGTATATATATATATATATTTGTCAAGGGTAGAAGCCCAATGTTCGGTCATATGCATGGTTAGGGCATATGTTGACTAGGGTTTTAACTCCATATTCAGCATTTGACTGTATCTTGTTCTCACACAAAGCAAGAGATTATATATATATATATATATATATACATATATGTATACATGTTAATTTACTCGGTCTTTAGACTATAATCACAGGCTTTAATCATATATTACACGTAAATGCACGATTCTTCTTCATGCTTGGTCGCTAATACAGTTCTATCCTTGTTATGGTTTAATCCACTTTCACTCCTTTTCCTTTTGTTTAGTTTCTTATGATAAGATAAATACATCGATTTCAATAATATTTATAGCATTAATAAATGTATTTTCATCGTTTAATATTATATGTTTAAAATAATCCTGAAAGAATTTAATTAAATTATCAAATTATATGATAACAAAGATAATAATTATTTAAAATGAGGATTAATACTTTGTTGAGGGTACCCAAATGAATATAAAAATATATATAATTATTGAAGAATCTAACACACGATGTACATCCATTTCCAGATCTCACTAGTTTCTTGTGTAATTAAATTATCAATATTCCCATGATATTTACAATAATAATAATTAACAAATTGAAAAAACATATCAACTTGTGACATTAATATATTATAATTGAATTGCGTTAAGTGAACATTATTAAAGAACAAGGAATAATATAAATTCCAAATTCTGGAATGTAACAAATACAAGTTTTTTATTATTATTATTATTATTTACTTCATTTGGGCAATATAAAAAATAACATTCCATTAAATGAGCTTATCTGAAGGCCTTGAGATTCACCACTTAATATTATAATTATACGTTGGAATACTTTAACATGAAGAAAGAGTATAATATGATTACCAGTAAAACACATTTCACGCAGATTAAACAAAGACCACTCAAGTTAAGGTTTAATTAACAAAGCATAAACCCAACTATAAATAAACACTCTCTCTGCATCGAGCTTCTAACATTTGCCATGTGCAACGGCGACCGCCATCTTAACCCACCACGACATCCGCCGTATCTCCGCTGTCTCCACTATTCAACACCACCTCTACATTTACATTTCCTTTTTCCTGAACATGAGCTAATTGGTTTTAGTCTGTATAATCTGGTCTCCTGAACGCAGTTCTAATGATAACCAATAGCTTAAATTGATTTAATGGGTATGTTAAATATATAATTGAGCTGGCAAAAGTCAGCTGCATTGGCTTTAGCTATGTCTTTGGTTGAAGTTATGAATGTAACATTAGAAAAAAGGGGCATTGTGTTTAGCTTTTGGGATAGTGAAATATAAAGATAGGGACCATTTGCTAAGTGATAAGGGAGTAAGAAGGAACCATTTCTATACTGCAATATTATTATTATTGTATGCCATGGGCTTAAACAACCAAAGAGGAAAATGACACAAACAAAACCTGGCACTTGGGTTTCTTTTATTTTGGCTATATTTTGTTAAATTTGACCAATTATTTTAATTTTGAAGATAATAATAAAATTAAAGCAAGAGCCAGCCCTATCTTTTCTGTTGGTTTGTTGAGCCCTTTCATATGTTTTGTATCTTTTTTTGTCAATTATTTGCTGCAACCTCCCTTCATCAATTGGAATTTGCTCTCTCTTGTTTACCATTTTCGATTATTAATTTACTACAAGGCCTCATTATAACCCTTTAGAACTTTACACTCACCTTTATAGGTCAACTATCTAACCCACCATTATGATCCAAATTCCTATATAACCATTCAGAAACCAGCATCTTATGGGCCCATCGAAACACAATTCGGCCCAACCTCTCAAATCCAGTCCAATGGGCCCAAATGCCTGGTTCTGGAGAAACGCTCCGGCTTCTGGAAGATGAAGCGAGCTGTTTTGTGTTTTTGTTTGCCTTGAGAAGTCGTGAGAGTATCGGATCCAAACCTCCAATCTCACGCAAAAATGGCACCATCTCTACGTTGAACAAGCATATGCATTTGCTTTTTCTCGATATATATAGAGAGAAAATGGCTTCGTCGCGTTGTTCGACTAGAATCCCATCCGTTTTATCTTCTTCATTGATACGACGACGTTTGCCTCTAGTCGGTGCGTTTTGCATGTTAAGTTTGGGCTTTTCTAATCTCAGTCCCTCCCTCCCTTCGTCCCTCAAGACGGGTTGTGCTCAGTCTCTTCCCTTGATTCCTCTGTTACGGTAAATGAATTATACCCTTCTAGCTTTCATTTGTTTCTTTTTGAATTGATTTTAGTTGATTTACTTGGAAATTATGATGATTAGATCAAAGTTTAGTACCCAATCGCAAGCGAATTCCATCAAAATGGCAGCAAGTGGCAGCGACACTGTGCCCAGTATTGTTGTTTATGTTACTGTGCCTAACAGAGATGCAGGTTAGTTCTATTATCGTTCATGCGATGTCGTCGTTGGTTCGTTTACTCCTTGTCGTTGGATTGTTTGCAATCGCCATTTTCTCTATACGGGGATCTGCTGTTTCGTTGAATTATATCTGCTTGGAAGTTTTCTTTGATTTTTAATTGGGAATTAAATCAGAATTCTTCCACCATTGGAGATATAATTTGTGAATAATAGACCAAGTGATGATCTTTTTCCCTACCAGTAATAAGTTAGTATGCTTTGATGCATATAAATCGATGGTCGCATGTTTTCGTCTTCATTGAAGTGTTAATATGCTAAATTCAGATATCTTTTAAGATTTAATGTCATTCTTCAACCTCCAGGTTTGCTCTTGCTACGTTGTGCAATGGCTTGTGACTTTGTTTTTAAAGTTTTTTCAGTCATTTATTTCTTGACGGACTTGCTAGTTGGGTCAATCTTGAGTTATATTTCCATTAGAAGTCAGCAACACTCTTGTATACAGATTTTTTCGCCCCCAAATCTTCAAGTTCATCATTGGAAATGGTAACTATGCTTGCAGGAAAGAAGTTGGCTCAAAGCATTGTCAAAGAGAAACTAGCAGCTTGTGTCAACATCGTGCCAGGCAAGTTCTAATCTTCCAATTCAGTTACACTTCTTAGCCAACAAGTTAATCTTTCTTTCTTTAACAATTTAGGGACCATTTGCTAGAAACTCGGTTCTTAAGTCATAAATGATACTGGGTATAGGAGCCAGTCGAGGATTTCTGGTTTAACACTCTGATTGCCCTGTTGCCATTCTGTATCGACTAACATTTTTCATCGTATTGGGTGAGCATGATTTCTATTCAATACAAGGGAGGGTATTAGTTTTCATTCTGTAGCTTTTCATTTTCTCTTCAGGAGTATTTTTTCCTATATATATATATAATTTTTTTTCCCGTGAAAACGTTATTTACCTGTCGTAAGTTGTCTTTAGACCGGTGAAGACATGACAATTTGTAAATTCTTTTCCTTATCATATTTCATGCTGCAAATTTCACGCCCATGTTGTGTGTGTATGTTATGCTTCAGTTGTTGCATTGTAAACATGTGACTCTTCTATGTCCTAAAGGATATTGTATTTCACAAATGCTAAAATATGTTGTATGTACAGGAATTGAATCGGTGTATCAGTGGCAGGGAGAGGTATGAACCCAAATGCTTATGCTTTTACTGTTCCCATTATAGATCTTCTTTTAGTTTTATCATCGTCTGCTGTGCATCCAAATTGCCATGCATTTCAGCTTAAATTTGCTTTTGGCTTTTATCTGTCACAGATCCAGACAGATTCTGAAGTACTTCTTATAATAAAGACCAGGCAATCGCTGTTGGAAGCACTGATTGAACATGTGAAGGCAAATCACGACTATGAGTAAGCATGCAGATACCGTGTCATGATAGATCATGCAGTAAAAATTATTTTTTGTTTATTTAAGGAGTTCGGGAAATTAAACATGCATTTTGGCCACTAGGTTGAGATGTTTCATTAAGGAAACGGGAATACTTTGCTAATTCTCTTCCCTTGTGTTCAGTGTGCCAGAGGTAATCTCCTTGCCGATCACTGGTGGCAGCATTCCGTACCTAGAATGGCTCAAGAAAAGCACCAGGGATTGAATACAACGGTGGTAGAACATGAAAACTTTGGGCACCAAAATGTAGCGCACTTTCTGAATGAATCTGTGAGGCATCACTTTGTGGTTGCCAACGCAAATAGCCTCTTAGTCGAATCTGGGCCCCGTGGTCTATGTAAATTTGCCTTGTATCACTCAGATGTTATTATAATCTTATGAGGTATTGGTGTTTGGTTAGACTGCGAACATTCTAGTATGTGAGAATGAATTGCTTTCTTCTCTTGTTGTTGTTGTTTCTGGTAGAATAAAATATTTATTTTCTTGTACTTGATCTGAATCATTGGCTCCAAATGTGGTTGGCGTTGTAAAAAATACAAAAGAAGTGGCCGGTTGCACCACCGACCACGATGAATTATCAGAAGAATCGACAATTCTCGTCGCATTCATATGTTCCGCTCTAAATTTCAATGTCTTAGCCTACCCCTGCACTTTTCTTGTTAACAAGTGCTGTTTCTTAAAATTGATGCTTCAGGCAATAAATGTATAGGTTGAGCCTTATATTTCAATGTATGTGACCATCATGTTTTAGTTATTCCCATTCGTTTCAAATTGAACGAACATGTTGAACTAATTACTCTAGTCGATAAGAAATCCATCTCCAGTGAAAAGAAGCATAAAAAATATTTGAATAATAATTCTTCCCTACTCTTAAATGTAACTTTTCTTTAATTTATTCCTATCTATTCACGAAACGTTCTTACCTTAAGATTCATGCTACGTAGTGAACATATATCATAACTCATGCAACTTCGATTGGGAAAAAAAATTGAAAAACTCATGCAACAAAACATTACCATACGACCCACATCGAATGCTACCTTTTCAAATAAATTCAAAGCAAAAACTATCTTCAATTCAAACATGAGACTTTCATGTCATTGGTTGATCAGTTTACTTAAATTACATACTTGACAATAAATGAATGACATTCAAAGCCCACCTCCTCCAGAAGAAGACTTGGACCGGCCAAGTTTATGATGCCCTCTTATGGCTCATCTAACTGGTCCTGCAAAAATAAAGAAAAAGCACAATTAGATGTTTGGCCAATTCAGATATTACAGATGCTGCTACAAATACCCCTACAAAGTGCTGTTAAAGTAATGGGGGTACCTGGACATCTGAAGTCCACAGAGTGAGATTATCCCGAAGGAGTTGCATGATTAGAGTGCTATCCTTGTATGATTCTTCTCCCAAAGTATCTAGCTCAGCAATGGCTTCCTCAAATGCCTACACATGAAAGATAGCAACAACGATATGTATCTCTGTAACCTTGTAACAGCATATGGTAGACTCACAACACCAAGCAGCAGGAAAAAAGCTAACACCACTGCTCAGGAAATGGGCAAAGTTTTAGGCCATTCGCATCTTTACTGAAATGTATAATTGATATAGGTGAAAAATAAGGTATGTACGAACGTTTTGGAAACCAAACCAAGTTGCAACTCTCTCTTTGTATTTACTAATCAGTGAAAGACTTGTCAGGTAGCTCCTGAGGAACTTTTTCATCATCACTTCAAACTCATTCCAAGTGGGAGAGGGACAGTGACCGAAGCTTAGAAATAAAAATAAAAGGAAAGAGCTTTAGAATCCTTAATAGTCGACCCAACAGCCCATAAAGATAACCGCAGCCAGCTCATTGCAATTCTTCATTCCGTTGCAATTCCCGTTGGAAGGTTTAACAACTAAGATGCTGCATCTATCTCATTTCACATGAACAAGCCAAAGCGACCACAACAACTATCTCGTCATCTATTACTCCCATCTCTAGAGCAATGTTCAATTTTGAGTCGAATAGAAATAAATATTGTGGACAATAATGGCCTGGTCAATTTTGGCTAGTCATCCGTTAATAGATCTTTACCAAAGGTGGCAATTTGGGTTGTAAGTCACGTTTCCCGCGTGTTCATGTTTCATGTCAAATACTACCAACCCTAATCTTTGCATTAGTGATAACCGATTAATTCTCGGTTTCAACAAAGCTCGAAACAAATTTTAAATTTTTTAATGCTCAAACAAGTCGATCATATAGACAGCAAGTAAAACAACGAAGTAACTATAAAAGACCAATCTGAAAAGATAAGGTAAAAGGGTAACCTGCTTAGCCATGCTACAGGCTTTGTCAGACTGATTGAGAATCTCGTAATAGAAGACAGAAAAATTCAGAGCCAATCCTAACCTTATAGGATGCGTTGTTGCAAGATCCGCACTCGCGATATCCTTATCAATAGATAGAATCAGCAATCTCACACGAAAGAATCAAACAGCTAATCGTTATGCACTTTTTTCCGGTAACAATTGTAGCACGCGGTTTGTGATACATACCTGAGCTGCTTTATAAGCAAGCATAGTATCTTCTGCAGCGGTTTTTCTGTCATCACCAACTTTGAACTCTGCTAAATACCTATGATAATCACCTTTCATCTTCAAATAGAAGACTTTAGATTCACTAGCAGTAGCAGAGGGTATCAGATTAGAGTCCAGCAATCTTAAAATACTCGAGCAAACATCAGATAACTCATTCTCCACTTTAGATCTATACTCTTTAACAAGAACGACATGCTCCTCGTTCTTTCTTCCTTCTTCTTTCTGTTCAATAGACGAGACAATACGCCACGCGGCACGCAGAGAGCCGATCACGTTCTTATAAGCTACAGAAAGGAGGTTGCGTTCCTCTACGGTGAGCTCACCGGATGGAGTTGAGCCGAGCACAAGTTTCTGCATGAACTGAACCATTTCCTCATAGCGCTCAGCTTGTTCGGCCAGTTTAGCGAGGTAGACATATTGATCTCTGGTGAGATTATCAGGTACGGAGATAGCCGCGGCAGCTGCCATTGGAGTTGAGTTTTGGTGGGGGGAGGAGAGAGAGAGGGGCGTTTGGGGGAGACGGGTGGTGGCGTTGGGTCCAATGGAGGATCTTTGTTTATGTGGTGGGGCAGAGGGAGGGGGGTTAAATTCGACGGCAGGTTAGAGAATTGGAAGGGCGAGGATGGTAATTTTGACCACGTAAGCGTTGCATCGGATGAGCGTGTTCCTTTTTCAAAATTTAATTCAAAATGATTTTGGTTTCTTATTTACTAAAATTCCATTTTCTGAAAAATACAACCAAACAATAATGTAAATAAAATGGTTTCATTCAATACAGGGGGTATTGTCATTAAAAAAATATAGGAATTGTTTAGATGTTACTATCAATCAGACTTGTTCCAATAAAATCAGAATTCCAACATACAGCTCTGGTATTAAAGGTAAATATTTTGAGCTTCCGACTACCCATCCAATTAACAAACAATGATTTTCATTCTGATTCACTGCAACAACAACCAGCCTATAGTTTTTCAATTATTTTAAGCTGCATATTACACCGTATCCACCTCAGCTACACGATAAGCTCAAACCCAAGACTTCTGCCCCCCTTATTCCTTACATTTTTTTTAAACTCCGACTCAGCATTTACAAACAACTACGCCTCCACAATAACTTCAAATTCATGAAAGCTACTCAACTACCCAATTCAACCATAAAATAGTGCTTCCAAGTTTGTCTCATCTGCTTGCCTTGATGCAATCAGACAGACTCGCTCAATAATAATTGTGGATGTTTTAAGCGACTAATTTATGCTTCATTATTGTTTCAATCATGACTATTTGCATCGGTGATGAGTTGGCCTGAAGATCTCTCCCCCCATATAATTAACTTACAGGTGTATGTTTTGCCAGACAAAGTAAACTATCATTCCAAACACTAAATTATGGGAGAAACGTTCACAAGACATAAACAGGCATATATTGCCATGTAGCACTACGTCTACATTCACCGTCTAACGCTACCATATACATGCTAAAACCCACCAACCCACCATAGCATTCACAAATCTGCTTCTACTCAATACACCCAATAAAGCAAATCTAATTGCAATTCCATGTACCGAACAGCCTGTATCTGTCGCAGATTTTATCATGCGTCGCGGTTTTAGGTTTTACCAAATTGACTGTCTGATCCCGAGACCATTGCATGTTAATATAAGACCCTTGTAGCGATTAAGATATTCCTGCACCATTAGAATATGTGATAAGTGCAATCAAACCAGAATGAGAAAAGGATTAAAAAGCATTCTGTTTGACAATAGAACATGGAAAAAAAATCTTACAATTATATTATAGTCATACACGTACAACATCCCTTTATCATCATATTCTCTTCTTCTGACAGGATCACTCAACACTGTTGAAAAGGCAAGATCAACAATCAGGTACTTGTGGAAAATAAGTAATCATAGTTACTGGTATTTGATTGTCATTGCTATTCTCTTTCCATGTATTGTTCTCCAACACTTTCCCAAGGATTATGGAATCAAGTGCTAAAATTCAGCATCATCAACCAAACATCATGATGCGTATTTGATGTGCCTGGAACTACAGCTAGTACAAAATGTAAGGTCTAAGATGCACAATTCAAGCAACAGGAATGCTTCTTTGCATGAGTGCTTGTAATGGGTAAACAAAAGGCACTAGATCTTCACTGTGCTTTTGCATGTAACTACATTTCATCAAAGCCTACCGGGTCGGACAAACTCAGATTTGACATTGAGGGTATTGAGGACAATAACCAAGGCAAAAGGTACAAAAGGAAAACACTATCGTTAATTTATAAGCAAATATATCCCTCTATGTTGAAAGTACCTGTTCTGCTGCCATTACCAAAAACTTCTGACATCATCATCAGGTTAAGCATTAACAAGGAATATATTGGAGAACTTAGTCAGACTCAGATCAACAGCATGCCAAAAATGCTACAAAATTGCCTAATACTGCTAAACAATGAGTCAAATTATTTGCATCTAGGATCTTCAAATCATAATTGACATACAATTCAGCAAGGGAAAACATAATGTACATGTTTTTAAGCGTCTCAAGCCTTATGCAAGGACCTGGTGATGCTCATAACAGTGAGTACACAAAACCAGATATGGGTTGTGCCCCTTCTAACCTTTTGTTTTGCTAATAGATCAATCCGAAAGATACCAATCAAACCAAAAAATTTTCCATACCTGAGAATATAAAATTCTTTGTCGGCTGTTCCTAACGAAAAGATAAGGTGACAGATGCCTTCTTTTGTACCTAACTTCAATCCTGTTAAAAGACGATACCTATGTCTCAAAAATACCTCTGCCTACACTTAAAGATACTCTAATACAAGGAAACATAAGTTCTTAAACTTAAGCAACGTTGCCGGGACAACTATGTTAGACTTACTTGCAACAGAACTTCACCTAAAATCTAATTGCCAGAGGGAAAGAAGCACATATTTTAGCACAGAACATGTAGCGAAACATGAAAGCTCCAGAGAAGCTCAGAGGCGTTTCACTTCCACCCATATCTCCGCTTCCTCATACCTTCCCCCACTTGCCAATTCCCAACACTGCGACTTTATAAAAATGCAAATAGCAAAAGAAACGAAGCCACAAGCAATCCAGAATATCAAACACTCTGTTATGACTAAACCGTACTCATGACTCCCGTTCAGCATCTAAAGAGCAGTCATTACTAGCAAGCAAAAGTATATAAATGACTAAGGATAGATAAAGCATAATGCACAATTTCTGCTTATACATACTACACGAACAAAGCTTGAAATATGATATTACTTAAACCTTCAAGTATAACTAATTAGGAAGTTTAAAATAATCGTTTACAAAAGAGGAAATGATACTGACCTTGGTACGCCTCGTTTATCTCTTGAAATATAGAAGTAGCACCATCCTCACCTTTCTGCTTATCTGGATGCCATTTCTACAAGAAGCAAAAACAACTACTTGATAGACGATTCATTAACATTAAGTTCCCCAAAAAGGGAAGAAATGAAAAAAGAGAAGGTTCAAACCAGCGCAAGGCGTATGTAATTAGAGCGAATGGCATCGTCACTAGCATCATAATCCACTTGCAATATTTTATAATAATCCTACAGTAATACCAAAAAAATGAAGTCATGAATCAGTCAGTAATGGCACATTACAGAACCCCGCAGAAGAAGAAGCAAGGCGGTGTGATGTTATGACCTTGGGCTTGGGCAAAATGGAAAAGAAATCGAAATTAAAGGGCGAATCGCGGGGCTCATTTTCGCACTGATTTTGGTGGAACTGGTAATCCTCCCAATCCCATATCATCATGTTTCCTTTTTGTTCGGCGCAGGATAGAGCTGGTACGCTGCGGCGACAGGCAGGGGAGAGAGGGATAAAAAAAACGGTGCTACAATGATACCACCTGTGCCTATACGTATGGAGGAAATTTCTAGACACGCCTTTCCTCAACCCGATTATTTAAGATTTTTAAATTTTAAATCGTTTTTTTTTTTAACTTAAATTCCATTATTGTTAAATTCTTATATTTGATTCCCATAAATAGGATTATTTTATAACAATCGTGAAAAAGAAGCCAAATATGGAGATTCTGACAATTTGATGGAATCCGGTGTGAGAGTTAATAACAATATTATATTATTTTAATTATAATAATTTTTATTTAAAAATCATAATTTATATCAGAAACATCATTTACAGGCAAAAATGATAATGGAATTTTCTTCAAAATATTTATGAAACCGTTTTGTATTGGTGTGTTTTTCTCCAAAAATTATTACATAAAATTCATAGACGAGCTGGTACTAGAAAAACCATGACCCGAGTGTACCTCTAACCCGATACTAGAAGGACCTAAAGACTGCCACCGTGGAGGCAGTTTTAACCATATCGATTCATGAATTTCGGAGAATCTTGATCATGCGTCGGTGTCGAGAACAATCAACAACCATGTCCTCTATTTACCAAGCGGATCCTTTTTGTTTGGTTGAATATATCGTGTGTTTATTGGCTTATAGATGACCAAGTTTATGTTCTATCATCAACTACACCCATTCCTCACCCTATATTTCTCCCTCAAATTATTAGGCTATAGCTTTTTGATTAGCTGTAGCTGTAGCTGTTAGCTATTATATTAACTTTTAAATTAGTTATTATGTTAGCTGTTATACTTGAATATTTAGTATCATTTTTAATTTTTGAATTAGCTGTTAGAATATGAAATTACTAAAAATGTATTATATATAAAAATATAAATTATTTGAGAATGAAAAATAATTAAAAGATTAGCAGTAATAGGTCATTTTAAACCGTTTTTTATGTAAAAGCTATTTCTAATAGCTTTTTCAAACGTAATTTTAAAAATCATTTGAAAATCTAAAAGCTTTTTTAGAAGCTAATACCAAATATCTAAAAAATATTAAAAGCTATCTTAAAATCTAAAAGTTAATTTAAAAGCTAATATAAAATCTTTACCAAACACACACTTAGTAGAAGCCAGAGAGAATCACCTTCTCTTCATCAGTATTAATTCATTCTATTATGTTATTATTAATTATTTACTTAATCTTCATAAATTTTTTTTACATTAATTTATATCTAGAAAATTCTATTAATATTGTCCTTATGAATAATGATACTTTCAACCGCCACCGATATCTCTTATGCATGACTTTTATAAAAATACATATTCAGTTTTTTGATCTTTATTAAATTGCAAATTAACCTCGTCCTTAGTAACCAATTTATATTAACATTCTTAATGATCAATTTGTAAAAGTATGTTTAACGTTTAATTTACAACTTGGAATCGAGCAGTTGAATGAAATAAATAAAATAATTATCTGATAAATTTAAAATTTTATTTTTTCATATCAAATATTTTCAATAATTATCCATTTCTAATTTAAGATAATAATCATGATAATTTAGAGTTATTTTATCAAAACTTGGCATTAAAGGGGTGCAAGTGCGACAAAAATACTTGTGACAAATGGTACGATAATATTACATTTATTTCTTGAACTTATACATCATTAAAATTCCAATAATAGACCAAATAAAAGTTGGCACAACTATGCATGTAGGATGGTTTTGGGTTATACACCAAAAGGGTCAATTGGCATTTTGTTTGAGCATAAAGTCCACGCACAGCCATCCATCAAACAGCAAAAGCATGAGGAGAGGCGCATAATGCATTAATAAAACAACAGGTATTTGGCACCATATATGTTAGCTGATATTTCCAATACTTTGAGTTGGTTAGGTTGCAGCCGCCATCTTTGTTCCTTTCCGGACCCAATAAATTTAACTACCATGCCCCGTGGTTTCCGTAGCATCGCTGCAGTCCGCACAAATCAACGACGGTTATTGCTTACAAAGAAGAACAGGATTCGTCCGGTCCATGGAAATACCAATTAAGGATATAAAACACATCAGACATCATTTTCACAGAAAAATAAGATACAGTCTGGAAAAAAAATAATATATATCATTTTCACAACATAGACAAGCCGAATAACAGAGACCAGGTTCAAGTATCCCAGCTGGGTTACGAAAAATAAAAATCCCAGCATGGTGAATTTCAAACTGAATTTGTCCTGTTACTATTCAAGCCAACGTTTTTCATGCACAAAATACTAAAGTTCAGTCAACGGTGGAGTCATATATTGATATTATCATTACAGTGGTTTATTATCATTATATATTATGTACTTTGCAGGGTACATGCTTCGATTATTAAAATTTCAACCCATTTTCCGACCCGGACCGTTGATATTACCTGTGTAAATTTCCGGGACGTGCTGAAATATCTTACCAAAGAAATAATATTAAGAAGAGTCGGCTAATATTTGAGGGATCATATGCAGTTTTTTCCTTTTTGTCCCTGCACGTGAATGGGAAGGGGAGACCTGGTAGCGTATATGCCAGGGTATTATAGTAAATAAAGGCGGAATCAGAGTCCATTGTCGCCAACCCGCCAACAGAAACTCCATGGCCAACCGGCCAATCAATCAACATGTGAACCCTGTACACTCGCTCACAACCTTGCAGCGATAAAGACATAAAAGGCCCTCCACATCCAGAAAAATTCATTTCTAAACTTCCATTTCCACCGTATTGCCAGACATGGACTAACTGGTAAACTTCTCCCCTTCTTCAACTACTTAATGTTTTGGTAACCATCGTCGGAATTTTTAGTCAATGGCGTCGCTTTCCGGTCTTTGCTCTTCTTCTCCTTCTTTGAAACCAAAAACTCTTATCAGAACCACTCTTACCTCTCCTTCTCCCAAGACCTCACTTGCATTTCCATCTCGCACCGCTCGATTCGATCCTTCTCGCCCTGTAGCTCGCGAGATTTCCGCCGATTTATCGGCGACAAACGATAAATTGCCAGTCAAACCGAAACAAGGGCTAAACAAAGATCCAAGCACACTATGGAGAAGATACGTGGACTGGCTGTACCAGCACAAGGAGTTGGGGCTTTACTTGGATGTGAGTCGGATCGGGTTCACAGATGAGTTTGTTCAAGAAATGGAGCCGCTATTTAAGAAGGCGTTTAAAGACATGGAAGAGCTTGAGAAAGGTGCGATTGCGAATCCTGATGAAGGGAGAATGGTTGGTCACTATTGGTTGAGAAATTCGAGCCTTGCTCCTAAAGCTTTTCTGCAACAACAGATCGATAAAACTCTTGATGCCGTTTGTGCTTTTGCTGATGACATCGTCAGTGGCAAGGTTAGTTTTATCGCGCCAATTTGCTTCTCACTTTAATTTTGCAAGGATAGTGTCTGGAAAGCAAAGTTGACGTACTTCAATTCTTTCCAAACCTAGAAAACGATGAAGTATTTTGAAACGAATAAAAATCTTGCATGTCATTCCAAATGATACTGGGAAGGCATTTTGAAAGAGACGAAATGTCTTGACTTACATTTCAATTGATCCTGACGATTTTTATTTCAAATAACCAGTGCCAACTGCTAACTACTGATTCAAACCTTTGGATTGTACTTAATGTTTTGTTTAACTCGCTTCTGTTTACGCATTGATGCAGATTAAGCCTCCTAATTCGCCAGAAGGTCGTTTTACTCAAATACTCTCTGTTGGGATTGGAGGTTCAGCTCTCGGACCTCAGTTTGTTGCTGAGGCTCTTGCACCTGATAATCCACCTCTCAAGGTATTTAAGAACTTCATAATGATTTGCTGGCTATGAGGCTTTCAGGTTTTTGTCTTTGTGTTTGTATTAGTAGTATGTTTGTTGGCAATGTGTATAAACTTAAAAATGCCATGATTATTTATTATCTTGATAAAGTGTCTGTGTAATTAAAGAAATTGTGTGTATGGGAGTGTTGGTCTTGGTTAATAATTAATTTTGTTGTGTTGGCAGATAAGATTTATTGATAATACAGATCCAGCTGGAATCGATCATCAGATTGCTCAGCTTGGCCCTGAGCTGGCTTCTACTCTTGTGATAGTGATTTCTAAGGTAAACACGAACACCAAACTTTGAACTGTAAAATGTATTCATATGTTATCTGTGCGTTGAATGAGGCTTTATCAGATGCTTGATATATTGCTGATTATTGTTAGTTTTGAATTGTTTTCAGAGTGGAGGTACACCTGAAACTAGGAATGGTTTATTGGAAGTTCAGAAGGCCTTTCGTGAAGCTGGCTTGGAGTTTGCAAAACAGGTTTTGACCTCAGGTTCTTTTTTTGTGCTTTTGTTGTTTTCCTCTGGATCCTGCTGTAAGTATGGGAAAAAGTTAGTTTGATGATAAAATGTTACTGCGGTTGGGAAAAACATACAATGTTTAAGGGACAATATTGTTAGGATCAGAGACCTAACCTGCAGATGAGGAGAAGAATAGAAGAGAATGGGAAAGAAAACCAGGATAAAAGGGGGTAGAGAGAGTAGAAAGAAAGCAATGAGGGAGAGAACAGATAATTTCCATACATATTCTATCGTTACAAAGCCATCACATATAAATATCCCTTTCTGATGGTCCCCATAGGTGGATAACAGAATTCGTAATAAAATCAGAATGATGCCCTGTACTACAATTGCAATGACAATCTGCACAATAACAAAATCTGTCCTTATTCCCCTGCCTAATGTTAAAACTCAACCTATATTATTTGTTTCTGAGTTTATATGTAACAAATATTTGGATTAATTTGTGCATGTGTAATAAGTGGGAATGCTCAATTTTTAGATTTGATTATTAACCTCCTGATATTGCTAATATGATAGTAGGTCACATCTCACTTGGTGGATTAAGATGTTTATTTTGTAGTGCAATATCCAGTGTTCACTTTGTGGCTTCGCTTATGTCTGACTATGTAAAGTGGTTAACCTCTTATGCATGAGGAATTCACTAAGGGGTGCAAACAAGTCGCATTGAGTCAACCTTTACTTCGTTTAGCTTAGCTCATGTATAATCAGGCAAGCTCGTGTTGAGCTTTTCAAATTTTTTGATGCATCTTGAGCCTAAACGAGCTTGATGCATATAAATTATAAAATAAATTATTTACTTTTCTATTTAAAAAATAAAAGAATTGTTAATAAAAGTATTATATTTCATTAATATTTATGATTTTATATTAATAACTAAATTAAAAAATATTTTTATATATTTATATGATTATAAATTTATAAATTATATATTTAAAATTAAATTATTTTGACATAATTTAACGAGTTAGCTTACGAGCTTAAAGGAGTCAAGTATTATTTAGCTTGCGTTCAACTAATATATTAAACAAACTTTGCGAAATGAGTTTAAACGAACTTTTATCAAATTGTAACTCCGAGTAGCTCATGAGTGGCTTAGCTTGTTTGTACCCCTAGAATTCATGTAGATGATAATGCTCTTAAATATGATAATATGAGTTGGTGGTAAATGAAGGTGTAGGAATGCAAACTTAGACCTAAATTTACGTGAAGTGAAGTAATCCAAAAATGATTTAGTGGTTTTATATCTTCTTGAAATGTAATCTTGAATTGTACCAAGCTGGAAAAAGAGAATACACATGGTCAATCCCAATTGACTTGGAACTAAAGGTTTCTTTTCTCGACTTGTGTTTAGTTTTGGTGGATAATCTTCCAAAGCATCTGTTGCTTGTGACTGATTTTTTGGTGGAAATTGACGTGCATAACTTGTTCAGGGTGTTGCCGTTACACAAGAAAATTCATTACTAGACAACACAGCAAGAATTGAAGGTTGGTTAGCTAGATTCCCTATGTTTGATTGGGTTGGTGGTAGGACGTCTGAAATGTCTGCAGTGGGGCTTCTTCCAGCAGCACTTCAGGTGAATGACCATTTAATTTTAATGCTGATAGTTTGTGTATTTATGTTTCTTACATGGTTCTTAATGAGCCTATTATTACTTTAGGGTATTGACATCAGAGAAATGCTTGCTGGTGCGGCATTGATGGATGAGGCAAACAGGACCACGGTGGTAAGTGTTGATTCTGATCTATTGTAACTGTAAAGATACTTGTGGCATGAATTTCAGGTTAAGAACCAATCATTTATTGTTTTTCCACATTCATCATTCTTTGATTAGCTACTGGTTGTATTTGATTGTACATTCATGAAAGATGGTTGATGTCTTATTGTCATCAACGAGAAGCTTTCTGTAGAAATGTTTTAAAATTGGTTGGTATCATATCATCATTTTCTCCTCTGGAATGTCGTTATATCCTGTCAAGTTCCATAGAAAAGTAATTTTTAGGGGTTGTGTTCAATGCTTTGTTTGGATGTCAATGATGATCTCTTTACAATTTCAACTCCTATTTGAAAAAGGTTGCATGATTAGTTGTTTGTATTTATTCTTTTGTAGTACTATTCTTTCCACTGTTACATTTATCATTCATGTTATGTTCCTGTATGACATTCATTTTTCCAGCTCAGGGATAACCCTGCTGCTGTGCTCGCACTGTGCTGGTACTGGGCTTCTGATGGTATAGGATCAAAGGTATATCCCTTTGCATGTTCAGGATCATCACTCACTGTTTTATTTTAAATAATCAAAATCAATTCCATATGTTTAATTTGTTATTTTTGGACTGCTTTCAGGATATGGTAGTTCTTCCATACAAGGACAGCCTACTACTGTTTAGTAGATATTTGCAGCAGCTAGTCATGGAATCACTTGGAAAGGAGTTTGACTTGGATGGCAACAAGGTATATACAAATGAATTAGGGAAATCACACTCTTAGTATATTTGCTGTTTATTATTAACCTTACGCTAGTTATTATAATTTAATCTATGTATGTGTTCATCAAGTGAACCTGGTAATGAGTGCCGTAGGATCAAGTGGCTAAAATCTAAATCATTACAGGGTAATAAATATTTAGCATTGAAGTGTTGTAGCAGAACATCATTTCTTTTGTACTCTAATCCTCCAAATTGAGCTCATATGATGGTCAGCTTGAATAAAATATACACCATATGATGGATTTGTTAATATTTTTTTGCTTTTCTAATTATGACCACCTTTTATCGTACAGGTAAACCAGGGACTCACAGTATATGGAAATAAAGGGAGCACAGATCAGCATGCGTAAGTGTAGTTCATTGTATGAAACTATACATAATGATTATATTTACATTGAGGCCTGATGCATCAATTGTTATTTCTTCAGCTACATTCAACAACTAAGAGAGGGTGTACACAACTTCTTTGTGACGTTTATTGAAGTGCTGCGTGATAGACCTCCTGGTCACGATTGGGAGCTTGAACCAGGTGTCACATGCGGTGACTACCTGTTTGGAATGTTACAGGTTAGACACACTTCGAATTGGCTAAAAGGGAACTTTATTTTTATTTTTATTTTTTTTGGGGGTGGGGTGACTTTAAATACACGCACGCGCACACTCTATATAGTCCATGATATTTCTCTCACCCCCTTATGAATACATATATTTTGTCCCCCCTAAACTAGATTTCTAGTTCCGCCACTAGCAATGGCCTTGAGGCTAAACATGAAGGTTTGGTTTTATTTGTTTACTGTTGATAGATCCTCTCATGATCAATATTGATCTATTTCAGGGAACCAGGTCAGCATTGTATGCTAATGACAGGGAGTCCATAACTGTTACAGTGCAAGAAGTGACACCTAGATCTGTGGGGGCTCTGATTGCACTTTATGAGCGAGCAGTTGGGATTTATGCATCACTGGTGAACATCAATGCTTATCATCAACCTGGTAAGTAGTGTTATCCTCTTGCCTCTTGTTGACTTGAGGAATTGACAAATGGAGAATTGATGTAGCTGTTGTGTGTGCTTGGCCTGATATACATGATATCGGATTATTCATGCATAATTACCTGGTTGTCCTAGTTTGACGGTCTAATGTATCCATGCTTATGAATTTCATCTCAGGTGTGGAAGCTGGGAAAAAGGCAGCAGGAGAAGTTTTAGCTCTTCAGAAGCGTGTGCTGGCAGTACTCAATGAGGCAAGGTAAAATGTCACATCTTCACACTCTGCCTTCATCTCAATGCTTTATCCAGTGGTCGAATCCATGTGTGACTGGCATTCTCAGGATATAACCTGCATGTGCTTCATATATATGTTGCTGGACTGCCCTGCTTCTGCCATATTTACTGATTAAGTTAGCTTCAATTATCTCCATATGGAGCACTCCCATGGGTCTGAACTCTTTAGAGGAATGGTAGAATTGTGTATTCATTTTCTCAAGGCTTTGGAAGCAAATTTCCTTGAAACCGTAGGACTTCAAATTCGACTTTCAAGGTGTTAGACTCCTAACTGGAAGCAGTCGACTTCAAATAGAAAGGGCTTTAATTATATATGCAATTTTCTTTTCATGCGTTCCCTCGCTTGCCCTTTTGGTGGCGGGTTGGACATTTATATTGACACAGCTGCTTTCAATTTCAGCTGCAAAGAGCCTGTTGAACCGTTGACGCTTCAGCAAGTAGCAGAGCGTTGCCATGCAGAAGATGATGTACGTGCAGTTTTCTCCTTAAAATTACTTGAAAGGTGAAATCTATTGTTAACACTGTATTTGGTCCTTTTTTCTTTTTCAGATTGAAATGATATACAAGATTATGGTGCACATGGCTGCCAATGACAGAGCACTAATTGCTGAAGGTAGTTGTGGTTCACCGCGCAGCATCAAAGTGTTTATCAACGAGTGTAATGTGGAAGAGTCGTATGCTTGAACAATGACAATCATTGTAATGATTGCGTTTAGTTTTACACAAAGTAAAGCTCCAATAAGCTGATTTTGACCTTGATATATTACATGAACTTGATTTTTCCTTATCAGAAATAAATTTTCGTTGTCAGTTGAATGTAAAACTAAACTACCTGGCCTTGGAATTTGATGCAATTCGTTGGATGTATAAGCAGTAGTGGGAAATATGTCATATCAATTTGCTGTATTTCATCATACCATCATTACCTTTACATCGCTGGATCATGTTTTTGCATTGCTGGATAAAGCTTGCAATTTCAGAAGGTTGGGTACAGATGCGGTTGCTGTTTTGAAAAGCTATGAACGATTGGAATTCTGTGCACGTCCTACCTAAATGTTACTTCAATCCAGGGGGATCGGAAACGCTGTTGAAAATGTGAGTCTTGGAATTAAAATTGTATGCTTGTATTGATTGATACCTGAAGGCCATAGCAAGCTTTTTTATATGATTGACAGGCCGCTGGATCTGTGTTCTGTACGCTTGCTACTTGGGGATTCGAAAAAAGGACATAAGCTGCTCACGGCAGACTGATCCATTCAAACCCTTGTTCGTTGTGCCTTTCCACTATTATTGCTGTTAGTTCGGCCTACCTGCCGTCTTGAAACGGTAGGTGGTAAGGTCAGTGGGGCAAGTGGGGATCGGCTTTAAATCATTGTCATTTCTTTCACTTATTTGGTTAATGGTATCGATCGGCAGAGGGAAAATCGTAGCTTTGGATTTAGGCTGGAATGCCCATTATTTGGATTTTAAACCGTTGGAATTTCCTATTTTCAAATCAATCCTTTTTGTTTGTTATATATAAACTTATGTTACGTTGTGGTTTTGATGGCCCCAGCCGTTATTATAAATTTGAATATAATCCACCTAGGGTTGGCATGTTCAATTTTTTTCAAATTAAAGCTCAGATTCTCGAGTATGATTTCCACCGTCCAACGTGGAATGATGGGCTCAACACCAATATACTTATTTTAGTCCTTACACTACAATCCAAGTTCACACGTGTAGAATTCATTGACCAAACTGTTTCAAATTTCAAGCAATTTCTTTGCGTCGTCTTTCAGCATGTACGTGTTTACTTTTACATACCAACAATGACTCGCACATACATTATTAATGTGCAAATTACTAGTTTCGACCAGACAGAATGACGCCTTCGAAAACCGACTACCTCTCGCACGGCACACACTACAAAGACTGGCAGCAGGCAAAAGTTATGGCTCTCGTGAAACCCATTAACTCATTTTATTTTAATTCTTGTTTCTTTAGCCTCTACAGTTCGTCAACAATTTTGAATGGATGGCCCTGTATTTTACGGTCCAGATGGATTAAGTTGGTTGCTTCAGATGTGAAATTAGATCCCAACGGTTCAAAAAAGTTAGTTCCTGGAGATACTTAGTTGACTCAGGTAGCGGGAAATTAGAGCAAAATCTGTCCCCACTTACAACGTTCGACTGTTTTTTTATATTTTAATCTAATTCTAAAACTATGAAATTTGAAAAATTAAAAAGATAACGGAGATGTCTGCCACGTCACTCCCTCGGTTACTTTTTCACCATGTCCCACTTTTCCAACGTATGCTGGTTCCTAGTTTCGAACACCACGAAACCTAACTTATACGTCGCCGTTTTGTTGCTCCTAGACGACGAAAGCCTTGCATCTCCTTGCGGTCCCTCTCTCCATCTCTCACTTTCTTTGTTTCTTTCACCGAGCTGAGCTGCTGCTTAGAGAAAAAGCCGTTCAGAGAAGCCAACCCTTTTCTTTATTCTTTCCTGCTTTTCTCTAAACTTGCACTACACTTTCAACCTCTTTAAGGTTGATCTCCTCTCTTATCTCTCCCTGTCGCCGTCTTTCTCTCTCACTCTCTTCACTTGCAGTAGCTGTCTATGAAACCTTGACTTTTTTCTAGAAAAATTCTTATGTGAGTGGTTCACTTCTGCATCTGTTTTTCACTTTCTTATTTAGTATAATGTGTTCCGTTTCGTCTTAACTCAGATCTATCTGTTTCTTTCTATTTTTGTTACTGGAAGGCTGTTGAATTGAATCTCCGCAATGTTCACTGAAGGACTCGACTCTAATGCACTTCGCTGGGTTCGAGAGGTATTCTTAGTTAACATAATCTTATTCTAGTACGCTCTTCAGTTTTTAGTTTTAATTTTGATTTACCTGTTTCTTAGAACCAGAAGCAACAACCTCCTCTCTCGCATTCCACTATTAAGCCGACGACAAGAATCGATCCTATCACCAATCTTCGCAGCGGATTTCACTTGCCTCCTACTTCAAAATTCAGAAGCGGACACCTTCCGCCTTCGGCATTTCCTGTCTCCAGAAATGATGATGACATTCGTTCCACATCTGACATTGATGTAACTACAGAGTCCGACGAAGATGGCGCTTTCGGTCAGTATTCGCTCGATTCATCTCCTCAAGATGATAGAATCCCTAATTCCACATCCAATGCTGCTCAAAGATGTGGAAATGCTACTCAAAGGGGAGGCTCGCGTCTTGCTAGCGATTACTATGCTTATTCTGATGTCAGTTCTTCCATGGAAACGGTTCCGGGCAGGTTTGTTAGAAGGAATGTAAATCAGAGGTACGCGGCTTACACGGAAGAGGAGGAGGAGGACGATGATGGTGATGAGTCCTGTTCGGAGTTTTCTACTACTCAGGGTGGAAGTGTTTGCAGCGCTTTGCCTCGGAATAGTAGGCTACGTGTTTCTGAGGGATATGCGTCAAGTGTGACTTCTCAGCCCATTTCTAATAGTAAAAGCAATAATCATGTTGAAGGCATTGCGAGAAAGGTTCGAAAATTTTGGAATTTGATAAAGTTAACTAGTGAGTTGTTTGTTTGTTAATATGTGATAACGGTGAGTTTCAATTGCTCTGTTCGGTTATCACTATGCATAGAGTTTGATGATAGATGGACCTTCATAACGTTTACCATATTGTAAATTAATCTAATTGGACATCTTTATTCTTGACTTTCGCTATTTGTTTGTCTCAGTGGTATGCACATAAATTATTGCTGTAATATTTTGTTTGATTTCTTAAAATCTTGCCTACCAAATAGGGTACAGTTTCCAAATTTAAATCTCTTGTTAGGTAAAAATGGGAGTAAAAAAAGGATGATATCAATGAGAATCAGTGGTGACACTGGCGCTATGGGCCTGAATGAAACAATTACTCCAACATTAATGAAGCTTGGCAGTCTTCACACGTTATTCTATCTGCATGACCCCAGTTTAAATCTTGAATTTACAGTTTTGTTTTTAATCTAACTTTGTTTCATTTTACAGGATTGGCATTCTATGAAACATCAGAATGAGAAATTTTCAAATGATGATGATGTTCCCAGTGCGCCTCCATTTTATGGTTCTGGTCAGGAAATTAAAGAAAGTGCTGAACTGGCATCTGCAGTGCATAAAACCTCAGGCATTGCAGATTCATGTGGTTTGTCAACCCTCTATGACCCAGGTAGAAACAAATCTATGCCTGGAGTTGAACCTAAGGATAATTCTGGAAACAAAAATCTTGATCAGTTTAAAAGGTTTGCAACTTTTCTACTGGTTCTTTGGTCAGGAACTATGTCTGGATGTTTATCGGACAACATTTTCCAGAAATTTTATGGTAGTGAATTTTAAAATTTTTTTATACTTCTTTCTTTGCAGAACAACTCCAGTTACAGAAACTGCCATGCCTTCTGGTACAAACCCAGCTCGGCTTCCTACATTTCATGCAAGGTTTGTGTGAATTTCCAATTTTATTTAATCTAAGAACCTGATCCTTTCAGTTTACTTTGTTCATGTTACTTTGTTCAAGAGGTCCTGATGTTTGTCTTTTTTTTCTTTCGTTCTTGAAAAAATAAACAGTGCATTAGGGCCATGGCATGCTGTGATTGCGTATGATGGATGTGTGCGGCTTTGCCTTCATGCTTGGGCAAGGGGATGCATGGAAGCTCCTATGTTCCTGGAAAATGAATGTGCTCTGCTGCGGGAGGCCTTTTGGTGTGATCGTCTTTTCTTGTCTTTACTCTTTGACGTACTACCAAGTAGTTACTTTAGGAACAATACTTTTCAGTTAGTGAACTATAGGGCATGCATCGATGTTCTGAATCACAATTATTTAGTAACACCCGTTTCTATGTTCGTGGACTAAAGTGTGCAGAATGTTCTATTGCAATCAGAGGAGGAACTAATGTCAAAGCGCTCTTCTGAGCTTATTACTGAGGGAGCTGCTCCAAAACCAAAGAAAATTGTTGGGAGGATGAAAGTGCAAGGTGATTTGTATTTGCATCTTTTTCATCAACTCAAGCGTTTATGATCGTTTATCCTTACATGTCATCTCTTGTGCAGTACGAAAGGTGAAAACGGTTGTTGACCCTCCTACTGGTTGTAGCATGTCATCTCTTGCTCTCAGGGTGCCAACACTAAAACTTGAAAGCTTTAAATATCGTTTCTCTAAGTTCCACTCGACACTTTGTACTGCTTGGCATGCTTTCCAAAAAATCAGAGTTCAGCCTCGTATGCCTGCCAATGGTTCCTTCTCTCGGCAGAGCTTGGCTTATGTGCATGCCAGCACTCAGTATATTAAACAAGTTTCTGGCCTTCTCAAGACTGGCGTTATTAGTTTGCGCAACAGTGCATCATCATATGAAGCTGTACAAGGTATGTGAAATTGCTACTCCATGCCTTATGGCTGAAACTTTAATGTCTACGTCTATCTTCAATAAAGCCATCCAACCAGTTTCAGTTAATGATTCAACTTCCGCTAGCCACTTGCCAGATTAGATATTTTAACTAGAACGATATTTATCTTAACAACAAGAAGGTTCTGGGCTTTCTACAATACTTGTTTCATTACGGACCATGAACTATAGTCTTCAGTGGTATAATGACTTTCTGGCTTGATGGGTAGATTTGTTGGCATACATTTAAAAGCTTGTTCTTAACTTTTTTTTTAATCATATCCTGCATGCTATTCATTTTAACCATATTTCCTGTCATGAAATTCATCAGAAACATATTCCTGTTTGCTAAGAATGAAAAGTTCAGCGGAGGAAGATGCCATCCGCATGCAGCCTGGATCTGGTGATACACATGTGTTGTATGTATCATATATCCAATGCTCAGAGTTTCAGTATTTTTGTGAAATCTACTTCAGATAGTTACTGATGACCCTACAGCTTTCCAGATGGTCTAGGGGATGATCTGATCGTTGACATCTATGACTCGAAGGGAAACAACTATGGCCGAGTTGTTGCTCAAGTTGCAACTATTGCTGAAGACTCGGTAATACTTCCTAAGCCTCTATGAATTAAGTTGTCAACCAGCAGTAGTTGTTTTGGGTTTTGACTCTTAAAATCGTGGATGCAGGTTGATAAGCTGCGCTGGTGGTCTATATATAGAGAACCAGAACATGAACTTGTAGGAAAATTACATCTTCAAATTAATTACTCAACTAATGTAGATGATAGCAATATTAAGGTGAGCTACTCTTTTGATGCATCTGAAGTTGTAGCTTTTCAGTTCTTGCTCACGTGTATACATTTGAACTCTGGTGATATAAATACTAGTGACTTCCAATATTTCATGAAGTGGATCCTAACATGGATTGCCATTCCGTGATGGTCATATATAGGAGGCACCATCTGAAATGAGAATTCTATGTTTCTTTTTTGCAAGTTTTGATCATAACCTTTCATACTCCTTAAAGCATAAAGCATTTTCACCTGGGATACTTATACGCTAGCTGACTATTGTTTATGTGTCAAAACTTTAGCTTCTTATAATATTATCAATTTCATTGTCAATGATGTTGTTGATTGTTTCTTGCATTCCAGTGTGGCTCTGTAGCTGAAACAGTTGCATATGACCTTGTTCTAGAAGTTGCTATGAAGGTTCAACGTTTTCAACAAAGAAATTTGTTGCTCTATGGTTCATGGAAATGGCTCCTAACTGAATTTGCCTCATATTATGGGGTTTCTGATGTCTATACCAAACTGAGGTACATTGAACCTTGTATGCAAAGTATTTCAGCTGAGTACAAGAAAATCAGGGTTGCTGTCATTTCGTTGTGCACTTCTATGTCAATAATTGCAATTTGATGATGGTCCATCGAAAATGTTGGAAGTAAAGAAAAAAACAGGAAGGATTATATGAGGGCACATTTTAAATTATTATTTCCCTCTATAATTTGCTCATTAGGTTGTCATAATTATGATTTCTGACGTGTGATGTTGATAGGTATCTTTCCTATGTGATGGATGTAGCTACTCCTACCGCTGACTGCCTGACATTGGTTTATGATTTGCTCATGCCTGTTGTGATGAAGGGGCAAAGCAAGAGCATGTTGAGTCATCAAGAGGTAAATTTTAAAATTTCAAACTTTTGCATGTTACAATCAATATTTTACTGCAAATCTTGATCGCCATCAGTTCTCTTTTTCTGGAACTATTTTAAAGCTTTTTAGCACATTTTATTTCTTGCTTATCTGGTTTCTGATCCTTATTCTTTAACATTACATGCTTGATTGCTGGCTATCTTGCTAGAATCGACTTTTGGGAGAAATCAAAGATCAGATTGAACAGATCCTTGCTTTAGTATTTGAGAACTATAAGTCTCTTGAAGAATCATCATTGTCGGGTATCATGGATGTTTTCAAGCCAGCAGTGGGTCTTCCAGCACCCGCTCTGGAACCTGCTGTGAAGCTATATACTCTTCTTCATGACATATTGTCTCCTGAGGCACAAACAAATCTGACTCACTATTTCCAGGTAGACATGATTGAAATTTCTTATTATATAAACCTTGTTTGAAGTTTGTTTCTTAAAGATTACGTCTCCTTCAGGCTGCTTCCAAGAAAAGATCAAGAAGGCACCTAGCTGAGACGGATGAATTTGTCACCAACAACAATGAAGCTACTTTGATGGATTCTCTTGCAATTTCCACAGCATACCAAAAGATGACTTCTCTTTGTTTGAACATCAAAAATGAAATTTCTACTGACATTGAAATCCACAATCAACATATACTTCCTAGGTATTGTTAGTATTTTTAAATGCCAAATGACATTTTAGACTCTATAAAATTGGATTGTTCAATTCTGAAGCTTGATATTCTTAGGAAGAGTTGTTTTACAATGATGCATTTGTTCGATTGTCTATGCAGTTAGTATTCCATGTCTGTTCTTCATTTGTTTAATTTGCACTGATCATAGTGAATGTGTCTTGATTACTTTCCTGTTAGTTCCTATAATCTGCGATCTTAATCCAGGTCTGGAAGATTCTGATATACGAGTTTCTTTTCCTGCAGTTTCATAGACCTTCCAAGTTTGTCTTCATCTATATGCAGCACAGAGCTCTGCAATAGATTGCGTGCTTTCCTGCTAGCATGTCCTCCATCTGGTCCTTCCCCTCATGTAGCAGAGCTCATAATTGCAACATCTGATTTTCAGAGGGACATTGCCAGCTGGAGCATTAGGTACATGCAAAGATGTAAGGTTTAATATTTGGCTCTTTATATTGTATTCAGTTCATTTACCATGTCTATCTGTTTTATATACTTTCCCAGTCCTGTGAAAGGAGGAGTTGATGCAAAAGAGTTGTTCCATTTGTATATCATGTTATGGATTCAAGACAAGCGCCTCTCTCTGCTCGAGTCGTGTAAACTGGACAAGGTATGATTGTTATAAGCAAAAGCATAGACCTAAAGTATTTAAACTCAAACCCTTCTCCAGAGTTTAGGTCTACCTCTTTTTTTCCCTCAAGTCGTTTAACATAAATAAACTATATGCAACAAATTTTGGTGTTGGATTCTGTTACTTTTCTTGGCGCTCATTGCTTGTTCATTTTCTTCAGATTTCTCTTTTGAGAAATTTCTTTTATTAATTTTTAACAGAAGTCCAACTAAAAGGATTATATTCATGAATCATGATCTATAGAGGTCGTAAATGTTCTTGGAAAAATTTATCTTAAAGTCACTTTACTGCAGGTAAAATGGTCAGGAGTCAGGACCCAACATTCGACAACTCCCTTTGTTGATGAGATGTATGACCGTCTGAGGGAGACGATTGACAACTATGAAGTCATCATTTGTCGATGGCCAGAATATATTTTTGTGCTAGAAAATGTATGCTTTCTCATCCCTCAAATTCACTTTTTCTTCTTTGAGCTTTTATATCTTCTAAAACTAATTAAGGACGCCTGATAAAGGAGAGACCCATTTGTCCCACAACTATCCTGGTTAAAAATTTGAATTTTCATATTATGAATCTATAATTTTTTCCTTTCTATAAATCAGGGTGCGATTCCCTCTTTTACTCCATCCGCTTTTCATATTTGTAAGTTGAATATGTACCTGCAGTGATTGTGATTTACTCTTTCCATGAGCTATATTTTGGATATAGTATGCTTTGCAGTATATCGTCCCAATTTTCTTTTTTCTTTTTTCTTTTTTTTTTATGATAAAAATATTTCTGTTTTCTGAAATAAGGTCTGGGACACATGGTTAAGGTATCAAACGTCTATACTTGGATATACAACTATGCAACTACAGTAGTCTGTTGCTTAGTTTTAACTTTTGTAGACTTGATCTTACCCTGCACCAAATTTGCATAAGCTGTAAACAGCAGGTTGTGACTATTAAGTGTAAAAGAGTGTAAAAAGATGATGAGAAGGAGACTGTAATACTGTTCCATTGTGGTTGCTTGATTATATTTTTGCAAGTTACTTAACTGTTAACTTGATCGTTTCTCTCTCTCTCTCTATCAATCTATCTATCTCTCTCTGTTTTCCTCTTAACATAATACTTATTGAACTTGTTTACGTTGGATTTGATGTGTGCCAAAAAGGCAATTGCTGATGTTGAGAAGGCCATAGTGGAAGCTTTGGACAAACAATATGCAGATGTTTTAGCGCCATTAAAGGAGAATTTGACACCAAAGAAATTTGGCTTCAAGTATGTCAAGAAGCTTACACAACGATCTGTTTGTTCATATACAGTTCCTGACGAGGTGAGTCATAACTTCTTGACTGTTAAGATTTCTGTAGCAATGCCATATCAGTGTGGTTCTAAATTTTGGTTCTTTACAGCTTGGAATACTGTTGAATTCCATGAAGAGGATGCTTGATGTTTTGCGTCCCAAGATAGAAACTCAATTTAAGGCTTGGGGTTCTTGCATACCTGATGGTGGAAACACATTCCCTGGAGAGCGCCTTATTGAGGTGACTGTGATGCTGAGGGCCAAGTTTAGGAGTTATGTGCAAGCTGTTGTAGAAAAACTAGCAGAGAATGTGAGTATCGTCTCAAAAATGAAATTGTGTATTTATTCTGTCTACATTTCCTACTTATATTTAATAAATCAATAGATTGAGACTAGATATTCAACCAGTTCATTGTAAAATGAACTTGGTTACGCTGAATGGTTTGTCAGCGGATCATGTTGATTAAATGTGAAAGAGAAGTCAAGTGAAGCACTTTTAATTCCTTGAAGCTCATCTAAATCTGGCATAAATGGGGTGTATTATGAAGCGAGTTTGGAAAACTTGTGTGCATTGCTATTTTTTCATTTTGATTTGCTCAAGTTGCGCTCTTGTGATTTATCAATGCAGTTTTGCATTGATGTGTACATTGTTCTTTTTTGACCAGTCTTTCAATTACTCACCTGGTAAAAATTTTGACATTTTACTGTTTTGGAGTGTCCTTGATTGATTCCTTGTTTCCTGGCAGACCAAGTTGCAGAACACCACAAAGTTAAAAAAGATTCTTCAAGAATCAAAAGAATCTGTAGGAGAATCTGATATAAAAAGCAGAATGCAGCCCCTGAAAGACCAGCTAACTAATACAATTAGTCACCTTCAATCTGTTTTTGAGAATCACGTCTTCATTGCTATCTGTCGAGGCTACTGGGACCGAATGGGTCAGGTATGCATCATCTGTTCGGTCATTGTTAAAGTGTAGAGCCAATGGTGTTGGATTTTATGAACCTAAGTTTTGCCTTTCCCTGTCACAGGATGTTCTCAACTTCTTGGAGAACAGAAAAGAAAATAGGTCCTGGTACAAAGGATCGAGAATAGCAGTGTCTGTAAGTGTTGCTTGTGGAATTTATCTTGTTCAAAAATTTGTCACCTAAATTAGACCACGAATTTTATGTCATTTGGATATGCCGTCATCATTCCGTTATGTTTTTTAGTTGATGATATTATGTGGCTCACATGCATGTCCTTCGAGTGCATATCTTTCAAACGCCTCTCTAAAATGTTTGACATGGCAATTCACTTGGTATTTTGTCGTTTTAGAAAATCCAAAACTTGTAAGTTCGGAATTGACTTTGTTTTCATCAATGATTCCACGTAGGATTTTAGACCACTAGCATTCTATCAACTCATGAATAAAGGAGACTTTAGGAGGAAATGTGTGAGAATAGTTCGGCACTTTTCTCAGTTTCACTGTTGAATAGCTACCATTTGACAGTTAAATGTATGAGTGTTTTACTAGTATCTGGTGATTGCTGCAAGCAAGGAAGAAAACTGTAATATGCTTAAATCACATGATATCACTGCCCATACTTCGTTTCATTTCTAAATATTCTTTCGAACTAAACGTTTGGTTATTTCACAGGTCCTGGATGACACCTTTGGCTCGCAGATGCAGCAGCTGCTTGGAAATGCACTGCAAGAGAAAGACCTTGAACCACCTAGATCTATAATGGAAGTCCGTTCAATGCTCTGCAAGGATGCCCCTAATCACAAGGACAACAGCTTCTACTTCTGAAGATGGTCTTGTAGATACAAGTAACGGTATGCAGGCATGTTAACTTGGATCACAAAAACCATAAGCCTGAAACCTGGGATTTCATAAACTCGGAAAGCTTGGTAAACCTGGGATACGCAATGGGAATCGAGTAGCCCTTTGTGGAAATTGTGGCCGTCAGTTTTTGCAACACCCGTACCATGCTGGCACAGCCAATTTTGACGAGGGAGCAAGCAACTCAGTTGCTCTAGATGGGCATTCCTACAAGCTAATTTTTGGTATATATCTACATATCTAGTATTGTTTCGGCGATTTCCACATTCTTTCTTGTATCTAATGGATGAGTTTCTAATAACGGTATGTTATCTGATAAACATGCCCTCCAATCATTGGAAAGATTCTCTATTAACTTGTTCCGCAGAAGATCATCCATCAATATTCAAACTAAAATTGATGGTTCAAGGAAATTAATAAATAAAATGAAAGGATCATTTGGGGAAATAAATAACTTGATCCGTCTTGTTTGTCGTGTACGCCAACTTTGCCGCGTAACAGACTTCCTTGGGAGCGTGTAAAATGAATTTTGAATCAAAAAATTCAAATTGATTTGATTTGATTTTAAAATTTGATAAATTTAATTTATTTTAATTTAAAAATTTTTTATTTTAAATTTTGATAATATTTAATTGTTTAAGAAAAATTAAAATAACTAAAAAATAAAAAATAAAAAATTAAATTAAATTATAAAGTTTAAACTTATAATCGACTTGACCAAATATTCATCCAAATTACATGACCCAACACATCTCTTCCGACGCTTGGAAGAACTTTAAACCAACGAAATCAGGGTTGGAATTATTCCTAAAAATGCCCGAATGGTTAGAATACAAGTTCAGATCGTTTTTTATATACATAGTGAAACCCAATTCAGGAATGGAATTAAAATTACATCAACAGGCGGGCCCGGTTTCTGATTGATGGAAGAGTACAGTTATAATTTATACCACCAAGACGGTTGCGTTTTATGTATTTGACTAAAGTGACAAGAGGGGAACTGCTATTCGACGGGCAAACTGATCACCCTATTCTTCGGTTGCCTGTCCATCAGGAATCATCTGATGCACAAAATGCCTGCAGGGAGAACTTCACCTTAACATAAAACCCCGTGTTCAATGATTCCCACGTAGACGATAACAATGACGTGCGGTCAAGGCAACACACCATCCTGCCATTATAATTAACAAAAGGATTCCAAATGAAGCGCTGCTAAGGTGAGAAGACATTGACAAGATGAGAAATTGCCAATTAATTTGAATCCATCCTTGAAAAATATTTACAGGATATCATGCTCAAGGAATCGCTCAATCTGTAGAACGAAAAGAATACTATACAACCCACCGCATTGGTAGAGCAAGCTCAAATTATAACGTGAATCCCAATAACAGAGCAGTTCCTCAAATTGCATATCACAGAAGCTTCGATATAACATGGCATGATGTCCAGAAAGCTTTTGAAGCTGCCCTAAGAATAACTGGGTTTTGGTATATCCTGTCAGGTAAAAAGAGTGAATGTATTGTAAAATAAAACAACTGCTAGTCTGCTTTCAAAGATTTTACTAATAAATGTGTCGGATAACAGGATTGTCTTGAACATGATGCACAACGCAAGTCATTTGAGTAGAGTAGGGAAGAGAGAACCCGCGTAACAGCTGAAATGTAACAAATTGACTATTCTTACCCAATGGCAGTTGCTCCCCACGATGCCACATTATAGACAACTTTGCTTCCATCCCATGCCTTCCGAAGTTTGCCTTTCTTCTTCTTAACCGAGAATGTCTTGCTAAGGGCTAGAAGGAAAATAGAAACTGACGTCAGAACTTTCACCCAGATAGGTAGATAATACAATTGATTTCTATAAGACCAGGAATAATTGGAAAAGCTTTTCAATTGAACTGACCTTCTTGAAGTTGATTAGGGGTTAAATCCTGCAAAAAAACAAAAATTGTCCACACATTAGTTTTAGATGCTTCCCATACATTATCCCTATGCATTTTTATTACATGAGTTTAATGATATAAAGTATTAATGCAGACCTAAAATATCTTCAACTAAATAATTACAAGAAAAAACATACAAAAGCAGTGCTAATCGTAAATTAATGACTTGGTTTAAGGAATGAGTCCTGATCAAAAAGTCGGACACAAAAACATACAAGAGAATGGTTCGACAGGAAATAGATAGAAAGAGCTTTTAAGATGCCAAGCATCAGGAAGAACTCAGATTGAATATCCATGTTAGTAATGGCAATGTATATAAGGGAAACGCAAAGGATCAGTTTCCATCCTTAGCACGGATACGAGGATATTTTCTCAAAAGTTCAGCAATGTGCATCATGCAATCACAAAAAATAAATAAATAAACAAAAACAACTACGTACAGTTGTGCACCATGCCACTAATATGTATATGCCATGCTAGCTCTTTCTCCAGGGTTAAGGAATTCAGATGCTTTCTATCAATTCAACTACGTGATTGCTCCAAAATGGTCCATTCTCGAGTGTTTATGTGCATGTTTCATTCTAAACTTGAATTCCTGAAGCTCAATATGTATCTTTTTCAAAAAAGACAACCTAACGGCATGATTTTAACCCAATATCTCAAAGAAAATATATAAAAATATAATTCCTCAAAATGTAGCATGCTGGACAACCAAATAGAAATTACAAATGAGACAGCAGAAAAGGAAGTGAATCCCAAAGCATGTCACAATCGATTAGCAGTTTACAATTACTAGGCGGTGAAAACATAAGAAAGAGAAGAAATTTTTCATACCTTAGTTTGTTTAAGGGACAATAAATATGCGGCCATGAAGCATGCAACACCCTCTACAATGTCCTCTTGCCGAACAAGAACATAATCTTCTTGATCTGAATCAACATTATCATCTTCCCAAAGATCATTTTCACTGACTATGTCCCAAGAACTGCCTTCCTCTGATACAATAGAAGAACTATATTAGAAACAAGGCTATCGTAGATCCCAGATCCAAACTCTATAAAACTGAAATTGCCAATTTGAATGACAATCTCAAGCAACATATAGAGTAAAAAGTCAAAAGGATCATTCAAATCTGAATAACAGGAACAATCTTCAGGTCCATACCTGTAATATTTTGGGGAACAGACACTTGAGCACACTCGAGCTTTTCAAGAAAGTCAGCACATTCAACTCTAGATTTGAGGTGGTCACATAACTGCATCAAGAAAACAGGCATGTCCAAAGATACAAGTTACAACCTTAAAAACTTGTAATAGAATGGATAACAAATATTGAGCCATGAATAGTGAGAAAAATGCATTAAGCTCGCCATTTTAATTAAAATAAAAGTATCCATATATTATCATCGGATCAAGAAGAAGAAAGAAAGAAATGCTCTCGACAATACTGCCAAGCACCCATGCGTTAAACATATAATCAAGTTAACAATACAATCAATATATGTGAATGCACATACAAAACATCAGATCCGAACAACTGACAAACTTCTGTAAATTCTAAGCGAATAAGCTGGCAAGCGGGATAAAATTTAACAAGCAGGTCTTGCTAAACATGTTACGCAGAAAAGATCACACCACCAATAAGCTTGAATTGAATTCTTAGAAAATTTATGCATCAGGAACTTCCGTCCCCTTATCATTACAAGTACCTACCAGATCCTAAACTTAATTTTCCACCTGCAACGAAGTGAAAATTTTGAGATGTATAAATTCAGTTGCTTAATCGAATATCAAAATTCTAATACAAGCAAACATATCCAAAACAAAACGAAAGCAAAAACTAACAATAATAGCTATATCAAAAAGAAAAGAGCATCGAACTTAAGCATAGAAAAAGGCCATGAATGCGAGCCGTAACAAGCAGTTAAGCAAATACCTCATAGGCTTCCAGATCAACTGGAGCGGAGTCGTGGAGCTCAGCGGTACACTCATCTCCATCATCGGCATCATCAGAAACAGCATCATCGGCGTCAGAAAGCAATTCAAGAGCTCTTTGGCACTGCTCAAGAACTGCTCTCAAGGTTTTCCGTTTAACACGAAGTCGATCTTTATCATTACTGTTCCTCTCGTCATCCAAAGGAAAAGAAGATGATGATGACGATGACGATGACGACGAAGACGACGATGATGATATCGAATTTGAAGAGCTAGGTAATAACTCCATTACCATAAATGGTCTTGAATTCCAAACAATCCTATCTCTCTTCCTCTAATTACCTTCTCAAAAGAAGAATAAGGCAAAAACAAACCCTAGAAATCAAAATTCCCGCTCCATATTGGGATCCACATATGCTTCTTCTTCTTCTTTCTCTTTTATTGAGGTTTTTTTTCTCTTTATAAGTTGCCTGCAGACAAGAGACGACTCCTTCGTTTTCATTTACTTGCATTTAAATCAACGAGGCGTCTGCCCTTTTCCTTGTAAATGCATAATTCCTTTTTTTTTTTTTTTTTTTTACAGACTGTCAATCCATGTGAATTCATTCCTTGAAATCTCGAAAATCTTTTATTTTTAAATTACAATAATTATTAATAACATTAATAAATTATAATAATTTTTTTATCTTAAGCGTAATTCTTTTTATTAATGTGGTTAAAAAAAAGAATAATTCTTTTATTAATATAATACATTTTTTTTCCCTCGTCTTTAGTTCCGTGAACCGTAAATAGCCTTTGTCGTTAGTTTCACGGACAAAACTTGTTCAGCTTTTTTTTAAAAAAAAAAAAGAGGAAAAAACTATTTAAAATATAATTTAATTGATTTATCAAAATAAAAAATTATTACAAATTTTGAAAAAATGACTTATCATAGGAAAAATCACTGTCTTTAATAGTAAGTATTAATTACGCTTCACTTCAAATTATTAATTGTAGGATATTAATTGTTAATTAATTACATTCATATTAAAATTACATCCATATTAATTAATGATGTAAATATATATATATATATATATATAATTAGCTATTTATGATATTTCAGGCACACGTTATACATACGATTTAACAAAAAAGTACATGCATGATATGAAGTTGCTAGATGTAATTTCGTTTCAAATACGATGATTTTAGGTATATTTAAGACCGTTCCTTCTTTTCAAATTCAAACCGTCTTACGGTAGAAGATAACCGTGGGAGATGCAGTTGTTCATTATTTGTCAAAGACACGCTAGCCGTTTGCCAAAAAGGAGGTCCACTGTCGAACAGCACGTCCACAGTTTTAAAGTCATCTTTCAGGCCTCATGGATCCAAACAATTACTAGCCCAGTGCTTTCTGATAGGGGTTTTACTAAAAATAGGCCCACTGCTGCCAAGATATATATAATATATATCCTGCCCACGGAGTAGTAAAGCATAGTGTGTTCATCATGAGATGAGTGTTTTCTTATTCCCATTTCTCCAAAACCTTCTCTAGTACAGCTGAGATAATGATATATTTTAAAAATATTTATTATTTACATTATATATTTTAAAAATTATATGATTTTAATTTTTAGATTTAATCTTTAGTATATTAGTCTTTTACATTCCTTTTTTAATTTTTCATCCATTTATTTTATATATAACTTTCAAATTCTTTAGTAAATATTATCAATTAATTAATTAGTAGATTATGATCTTTATTATTCCTTTAATATTTATATTTCATTATCCCTCTATACCTTATATGTGATAAAATTATATTTTATGTCTTTTTATATTTTCCCTATTAACATTTTAAATATGTATTGTTATTTATTACTTGAATGCAACATTTTAATTTTTTAGTTATTTAAAATTTTAAGTAATTTTTTATTACTTACAATAGAATTTAGAAAAATGTACAAAATCTAATAAAAAATAATAATGAATTTATTAAATGATAATTAACACTGTTAGATCTATGATTTTGATGATTGTATTTAGATTAATCAATTTAAGTTAATTACAATTTCAAATGTTAATTTTGTGTGTGGTACAAGTATA
>CANYBF010531886.1:0-12576 GCA_948192965.1 Dalechampia spathulata
CCATAGGCATTCCATACTCATGCATCAAATACAAATCATACACGTAGCTATCCTCATAATCATACATACATACACACATTTATACACATACATACATCTATACATCCAAACTCCTAGGGTCCTAGACGCGGGCGTAACAAAGTTCAAGAGGGAAGATGAAATAGGTAGTAGCATCATGCTTAGTGCTATGGAGAGGAGTGCAAGACTATGAACTCTCGTGCCATGGCTGAGTATCTTAGGACCCTTTTTTAAGAAAGCAAGGACAGAGAGATACGATCTCTTAAGGATACTATTTAGGTGTAGAATGGCTGAGGGAGCATCTGCTGTATCACATGGCATAAAAATGCATGGATACATTAAGAGATTGAAGGGTTTAAGATTTACCCTTCAAGTAGAGTTGGTAGTAGATCTTATTATGTAATTATTGCTTGATATTTATGGGCATTTTATCCTTGACTATCAAATGAATAAGGAACAAACTTCTATTCCAGAGCTAATCAATTTGTTGAGGTATGCTCAAGATGCCAACAAGAAAAGCTTTAAGATGGATTGGTAGTGAGCTCTTCTAAGAAGAAGGGCAAAGCTTAAAAGAAGGGGAAAAAGCCAACTTTTAAGCCAAAAGGTGGTATGGAAAAATCAAAGGTGTACTTGGAGCAACTCAAGGTGGCCACTAGAAGAGGAACTGCAAGGTGTACTTAGAGCAACTCAAGAAGGATCATCCTTCTACTTCAAGTACATATGTAATTAAGGTTAATTCCAATGTTATTTCTAATAACAAAAGCTGGGTATTAGATATTGGTTGTGCATGTCATATATGTTATGATTTACAGGGACTAAGCAACAGGAGGAGGCTAAATAGGAGTGATGTAGACATTCATGTTACTAACGGAGTAAGGGTTACTACATTAGAAATAGGAAATTATATTTTGCATTTAACTTCTAGTTTAAATTCAGAACTTAATAATTGTTATTATGTTTCAAGTTTATATAAGAACCTTATCTCAGTATCTTATCTAGTAGAACAAGGCTATAATATTTGAATTAATGGTAATGGATGTTTTGATGTTTAGCAAATGTTGAAAATAGAATTTATATACTGGATAATTCGAACATCATTCATAATGTTCAAACTAAAAGGATCAAAAGTGATGATCTTAATCAACTCTATTTATGGCATTGTCACCTTGGCCATATAAACAACATTCGCATGTCCAAGTTATATAAACTTTACAATTTAGGTTCATTTGATTTTTTTATCATATAAAACATGTAAATCTTATTTATTAGGCAAGATGAAAAAATCACCCTTAAAATGAAAAGGTGAAAAAGCCAAGCAAGCATTAGAACTTATACATTTAGATGTATGTGGTCCTATGTCTACATATGTAAGAAGTGGATATAGCTACTTTATTACATTTATTGATGATTACTCAAGATATGGATGTTTATACTTGATGAAGTACAAGTCTGAAGCTTTTGAAAAGTTCAGAGTTCAGAAATGAAGTAAAAAAACAACTTAGCAAGAGTATTAAAACTCTTCAATAAGATCGAGGTGATGAATACTTAAGCCAAGAGTTTTTAGACTATCTTAGAGATAATGGGATATTATCTCAATGGACACCTCCATATACATCATAACTTAATGGCATATCAAAAAAGAGGAATCAAACTTTTTTAAATATGGTTCAGTCCATGATTAGCCTTGCAGACTTGCCCAAATCATTTTGGGGCTATGCACTGAAGACTACTGTACATGTATTGAATATAGTTCCATCTAAATTGGTTGACTCTACTCCATATGAGATGTGATTTAACAAGAAACTGATGCTTTCTTATTTGAAGGTATGAGGTTGTCCTACTTATGTAAAGAGGGCAATGTCAGATAATCTGGATGTTAGATCTGACAAATGTTATTTTGTGGGTTATCCTAAGAAAACCATAGGGTACTACTTCTATCATCATTTAGAATAAAAGGTGTTTGTTTCAAAGCATGTTGTCTTCTTAGAGAAAGAGATATAATGTTTGTTTCTTCTAAAAGAAGATAATGGGGTAAGGTTGAACTTGATGAAGTTCAATAGCTATGAGATGAAGCAAATCAATCGATCAATCCTGCTAATGTTCTACATGATGATGTAGAAATAGTTCTTGTAGAAACACAATATCTCAGATGCTCAACTAAAGTTAGAACTATACCTAAGAGGCATGGATTCCTTATTCATGAAAACACGAAAGTCTTGTTAGTTAAGAATGATGAACCTTTAGATTATGAAGGAGTTATGAAGAGTTCAGAATATGACTTATGGTTGAAGGCTATACAGTCTGAAATGGATTCCATGTCTGAAAACTAAGTTTGTTCTTTAGTTGATCCACCTTAGGTGATTAAACCAGTTGGGTGCAAGTGGATCTTTAAGAAGAAGATAGACATGGATGGTAATGTTGTTACCTATAAAGCTCGCTTAGTAGCAAAAAGTTATCAATAAAAGTAAGGAAGTGGTTATGATGAGACTTTTTCCCCTATGGCTATGCTTAAATCTATTAAAATCTTACTTGTTATTGCTACTCATTTTGATTATGAGATATGCTAAGTGGATATGAGGACAGCTATCCTTCATAGAAATCTGCTTAAGGAAGTGTATATGACATAGCCTGATGGTTTCATATCCACTGATAGCAATAAAGTTTATAGACTTCAAAGAACCATTTAGGGATTGAAGCAAGCATCTAGGAGTTGGAACATTCATTTTAATAAAGCAGTTAAAGATTTTGGCTTCATTCAAAAATGTTGATGAACCTTGTATTTATAAGAAAACTAGTGGGAGTGCAATTACTTTCCTAGTATTGTATATATATGACATACTACTCATAGGAAATGATATATCTTTTATGCAAAATATAAAAGTTTTGTTATCCAAATAATTCTCCATGAAAGACCTAGGAGTTGCTTATATTTTAGGCATAAGGATCTATAAAGATAGATTAAGGAAGCTTATTGATCTTTCACAGTCTACATACATAGATAAAGTGCTAAACAGGTTTAGTATGGATCTTTGCAAGAAGGGTCATATTCCTATAATACATGGGAAATATCCTTCTAAGGCTTGGTGCCCAAGGACACAAGAGGAGAAAGATCACATGACTAAGGTTCCATATGCTTCTGCAATTGAATCTATAATCTATATTATATTATGTACTAGACCTGATGTAACATTCTAATTATGGCGAGGAACATTAGGCAGCTGTTAAGAATATCCTTAAGTACTTGAGTAGAATTAAGGGTATATTCTTGGTATATGGAGAGGGTGATTTATAGATAACTGGATATTCTGATGCCACTTTTCAGTTAGATAAAGATGACTATAAATCACAATTAGGTTATGTGTTCATAATGAATGGTGGGGTTGTCAATTGGAAGAGTTCTAAGCAAGAAACTATAACAGATTCAACTACAGAGGCAGAGTACATTGCAGCAGCAGATGCAGCTAAAGAAGCTATTTAGATTAGGAAGTTCATTGATGAACTTGGAGTGGTTCCTTGGAATGCTAGTCCTATTCCTCAATTATATGATAATAATGGAGCTATAGCATAAACGAAGGAGCCTAGGTCATATTAAAAGTCAAAGTATGTACTCAAGAGATACCATTTGATTAGAGAGATCATTAGTAGAGGAGAAGTAGAGGTTAACAAAGTTTCCACACAACAAAATGTGACAAACCTTCTCACTAAGGCATTAACACAGAGAAACCATGATAGGCATGTAGCTTCAATAGGGTTGAAATTCATGAATTATTGGCTTTAGCGCAAGTAAGAGTTTGTTAGTGTATGCTCTAGAGCATCATGTTTTATGTGTAATTGAATATTTAATCAATAAAAGACATTATTCATTATTAAAGTTTAGTATTTCATATACTTGTTTTACTTAGAGTATTAAACTAAATAATGAAATCCAAGGTATTGGAACAATACAAGGGAAATTCATAGAGTTTTTGATATGAGATTTTTATTGTATGTAAATGTTCAATATCTAAATTGCTCTGATCATAGTATTAATAAGATTAGACATTATTAATGCAGATAGATTAGCACATGTTATACTTTCATTAAAGGGTGATTCTCATTCACTATGACATAAGTTATCAAAAGTATACATGCAAATGAACAATACAATACTAGTTCATTAGAGGTCTTTTCAGCAAGATTTCATATGGATTATTAATCAATGTCTATGAAATACAAGTATCCTTAGACTTGAGATATCAAGGTTATCTTAACTATGGATTATTATACTTTGACTACTGTGCTTTATTCCTCCATATGAGGTGTTCATAGTTGGGAGGTTTCGTATAGTATGAAGTAGTTAAAGCTATTTGTATATCAATAAAGGATTCATCACCCTATATTAAATATAGTGGTTTTATCTTAATGATGCATGTAATAATCTTTGATTCTAAAATCTCTAGCCAGAGTGGAATGCTTAAAAGTAAATAAGGTCATAGGGGCATTTTGGAAATAAAGATTATGTACATGAAACATCAAGTTAAGGGCATGATCTAGCATGCTTAATCATATATTGAGTTGATATTAATCCATACGCAAACCTAAGTAAGAAAATGGATGGTGAAAGGAGTTCATTGCAGTAGTATCTGATATGGAAGGGTTATAGTGAAACTAATTATCTCTTAACATTTAGGTAGCTATGATGTGTGACTAGACACTACTCATAACTTACATATAATGTTATTAAATGAGATTTAATAATATTATAATAAGTTATCAATATGTCAAGATCCTAAATGGTCATATACAAAAGTTAAAGAATTAGAAATAAAGAGCATGGACGTTGACTCAATATGAGGTATTGTTTCAAGGTTATGAGTTGATTTGAATTTTTCATGTTTATTAGATAAAGCATGAAAAGAGCTTTGATTTGATACCAAGATCATGCAATTCTAACGAGTGGAACTCTAGATATGTATGATACAAGTTTGTATGTATAATGTACATGTGATGCACGTCATTATGCATGTGCATGTGTCACATGATTTGCACATGCATGACTTGACTAAAGGAGAATGGACATGTGATTATCACATACCTAATTAGGATTTTAGGATGTATTAGATACATCATATGTTGATTAGATTAAGTCAGCTTATATGTCATGATACACAAGCTGTCCAGTCAGCCTAGTGTCATCTAAGCCCTATTTAGTTAATTAAAATATGATTTTAGGTTTATAGAAACTTATCTTTCTGTCTCCTTCTTCTTCCTCATGTTCTTTTAAAGAAAAAAACAAGAAAATTCAAATCAAGCATAAGCTATAAAATTCAATCTTTCAAGAGCAAGCTCATTGGATTTAATTCAAGAATCTCTTTTCTCTTCTATTTTCATTTCTACTATTCCCTGAAACAAATTTTGTAATTTTGATTTATAATCTAATTCTCTATTTGTGTGGATAGTTTGGAGTTTATCTACATTAAGGATTAGAAAAGTTTGTTGCAACTTTCTTGATGAACAAGATTGAAGAAGATCGGCATTCATGCAAGTTATCTTATGCCATATCCTCTTTACTATGTTTTGATGAGTGATGATTACATAGATCCTTAGAAAACATGTTTTATAACAATTTTAAATGTTTTCGCTGCCTTTTAATCATGTTTTTCTCCAACATAAGTACATTCCAAAACTAGACTCTACTGTAGTTGTGGCTCTCTGATGAAAATTGCTAACAAGTCTCTTGTAAGATATCCTTCCCTATGGCTATGTTTTTGTTAGCTCATCATCATAAAATTTTTGACATACTTTCAATTTACTTGAACTCATTTTTTATAAGATATGTTCACTCTATGGAGCAGGTATAAGTTGTCCACCTTGACAGCATCTTTATTAGGAGAAATCTTTAGATGATTTTTGGTTATCTTAAACAACTCTTTACAAGATCCTTGATCAGTATGGTGTCACCATTTTTGAAGAATGTATCTATAAATGTTATCTATGGTTTTTTTGGAATGTTTTTAATTTTGGGTTCCTCATTGGAGTTCAACCTAGTTACCAATGCAAAGTCTTTGATTGTGCATATCTGTTTTTTCATTTCCAATATAGAAGATGAGCTCATCTAAATTTTCACTTTTTACTTGCATATACATCAACTACCTAACAAACTTTGCCAAAAAAGTATTAGGGAATTTGATCTTTAAGAAGTGCCCAAAGGGGCCTTTCTTAAATAACTTTACTGATCCTTTGATAATTTTTATTTTATATCTTGTATTTCTTTAAGGTTGTAGTTGTTATTTAACCCTACTTTTTAGTCATATCTATTCTTTGGTCATGTGAAATTTGCTTCTTGAAACTATAGTGCAATAAGTGAAGTAAATATGGTTAATATAATGAATCCTTTTTATGTTCGATATATCATAGATAAAACATGTTATGCAGTGTACCATATGCATAATTTGCCTTGTATATTTAATGATAAATATGGTATTGAACATTTAAAAGAACATGAAATTCATATGTAACACAACATTAGTAAAAAGACCAAAATTAAGCCAAAATCAATCATTTTTTATTGATGTAATTACATATAAACTATGTAAACTATATTAACTATTTTAACTACACATCTTTGGATGTATATATCATATTCATATATGATATGAGGAGTTTTTATGTTTTGATATTCACCATCTCTAGTTCTTATGCTTTATTTTTGTTAAATGTATATTATCATATGTAAATATGGAAGATATTTCATGTGTATGTGCTCAAAATGGTGTATAAACATATGAATTCCAATGTAAAAAAAAATTGAAGTTTTAATTTCATTTCAATAAATCATACTATATACTATTATTCAACTAGAAGAACTAAAAAATTCAAAAATTACAATCAGTATATATTCAATGATATACATATCATTCATAAAACATGATATACACCATATTATATGTATAATATGCATTATATTCAATAATAAATATGGTATTCAACATTTTAAATAACAAGAAATTGATATGAAAAATAACATGAGTAAAAGGAATAACATTAAGGAATAAATCAATCATTTTTTATGTATGTAATTATATATTAAATATATTAACTATACAGCTTTGGATGTAACTATGTCATAGAAGTAGTTTTTATGTTTGGATGTTTACCTTTTCGTTTTGAAGCTTTCTTTAATGATATAGCATGTGTAACCTTTCTTTTTTTCTTTTATCATAAATAATATCTCTTTATACTTCTTCACATTTGTTGTTTGCTTCAATTTCACCATGTTTTATTCCTATTGTCAAAATCATTTATCTATGTATATGTGGTAAATATCAAAAGTTAAAGAGACAAAGCAACAAATTTAAAAATATGAGAGTTTTATAGAACTAATAATTTACACAATATTTTGCACATTATATATAGAATATACTCTAGCATGAATATAGTATAGTAGATGATAAATAACATGAAATTCATATGTAATATATCATTTTTATAAGTCATATTATTAATTAACAATTAGAGTAGTATCATTTATACCTATGTTTTAATTCAATATTTTATGTATATATGGTATATTATATATATATATATATATATATATATATATAGGTTACGTAGCTACAATATATACAAGTGTATGATATGATAGTTAAGACATCATATACAACATATTGTTAACTTAATAATGAGCATATATTAATGAATAAAATAATATTCAAGATCATAAGACAACATAATATGAAATACTATTAATTAGGTCACTTTTAATCAATTTTTTTAGTTTTTATTAGTACATTCTGTATGAATTTCATATTAACAAATTAATTAAGTAAATTTTATGAAATATATCATTGGAATAAGGAAATGTTGCTGTGATTTGCATATTCATCAAAAACTGCATGAAAATATTTGATCAACTGTTAAAAATCATTCCATAGTTTGATTGAAAGCTTAACATGCATTTGTATAATAATGATATCAATAATTTTGAGAAAAATAGAAAAATGAAATAAAGGTCCATTGTTACCTCTTAATGTTGTTGTTTTATTGATTTTATGTACGATAACTGTGTTTTTTCACATTGAGGATTGTAAATATGAGAAGTAGGTTGAAGAGTATTGCAAAAGAGTAATGCAATGATTGAAGAGTAATGTAGCAAGTAGGTTGATTTTGTAATGTAAGAAGTGATATGATTTTGAAATCTAGGATTTGTGAATGGTAATTTAAGATTTTTAGAGGAAGAAATCGTGAATGGAGAAGTTGAGAAAGCAATGAGTGAGAGTAGAAAATGGATTGTAGAGATTGATTAATGGTGTGAATTTTAACTATGAAGCAATTTTGGTATTTTAAAATTATTTATGACTAATTATGATATTATTTTAAAAAATATTTTTTTGGTGATATTTCTTTAATTTATGATTTGTAAAATGATGGATCAAAGTATAGGATTGAGTTTGACTAAAGGCCCATCCTGTATACAAAAGCTTCATAACAGAATTTATAAATCTATATATATTTATAGGTGTGGTTGTTAGTTAATAGAATCATTCAATTACAGTTATAAATGAAAAGGAAACTTCTTATAATGATGCTTTTGAATAATGGATCGATTTTTAGTAGATTGAACAAAAAAGCTTTTTTGTTGTGCACGTTTCACTTTTGAAGTTATATTCAAATAAAATAAAATTGTATTAAATCATATTTATACATAATTCATGGGGATGAAGAATGAATAGATTCTACAAGCTTTTGTCAACTTTAAATATTTGGATAGAATATGTATCAAAAACCTATTGTATTTATTTATTACTCATTAATTACATATATTATTGCCGTAATAATCATTTTGAATGTTGTAGAAGAAGGATTTAATATTTTATGCATCTTAGGTGATAATTTGCTGCTGGACGATTTGTATACTAAAGAAATCGTTACAAGTAACAACTTTTTCGAACCTTGATTAGGGGCAAGTAGATGTGGGCGAGTCGATCCTACAAAACAACACAAAAGAAAATGGACTTCGTTTGAGGCCCATGGAAGTTGACCTTTTTTAATTGGCTACCAATTAATTTGCCTTATTCTATTTTGAAAGTTGAATAGTACAACAGTGCTGAATGATTTGCAGAAGTTGAAGCTCTTCAACTATTCCTCACAATTATGACAAACTACCTTTTCTTTTTCGGTGCAACCACTAAGTGATATTCTATGGATACTCTTTCTTCAGATGTATGATTAGATGAATCACTTTATCTCCATCTAATTGAAGCTTAATGCTCATAACGAAATCTTAAAACACCAATTGCAAGCACGAGGAATCTTACAAAGTCACCTAATTAAAGACAAAGGTGTAACTCATTATCATCTCTAATGGATGTGGATTACGAAAAATGCTAGAAATGTCAATAACAGTAATAATCACTAGTATATATGCAATTGAGATGCCAGATGTATGCATGTGTATATACCTCTTATAATTGCATTTGAATTTGAGCCCATAATGAGCTATAAATGCCCACTAAAAATAACCTGAAAGATCATGTTCATGTAGGTAATCAAAAACACGAAATTTCAGTTTCATTATGATCCTTTTTTCTTTTCCCTGAGTTTTCGTTTAGTAACTTAAAGAGCACGCTGTGAATTAGTGATTACTCTTACGTATCCCCATTTAATCATGATTTTTGTTTCCACTATTTATGCTGGAAAAATGTGTAGCAAAGCATCATTCAACTCTCCACCAGTGCTGTTACTGGCTTCACTTTTGCTTTGCCATTTCACACTTAAATGGTTGTTGATCTGCTTAGTTACGGTGATGCAAAACGTAAAAGGCCTGCATGTTTATCATTCTAATTTCTAATAATGTATATAAATAATTGTTTATTTCGATTTCATAGATTAATATGTAATACCAAGCAAAATTGTTTAAGCTTTGAAATTGCATTATATGTTGTAGGGAGACATGAAAATGTTTAATTTGTATTTGTTACGAGGCTGTGTTTATTGAATATCACAATGATAAAACTATATTATAGAATTTAGACTAATTATATACCATAGATTCCATGATTAATTGATTATCATCCTTAAAATGATGAAATGTTTTGATTAACTGGAGAAAGTAGAATGCTATCCTCTCTTCATGGATCATGCAATTTCTATCTCTGGAATTTGTTGAAAACCAATTATAAATGTTCCAAGTGTGACAAAATTTACGATAATTTGTCTCTATTTTATAACTACTCACCTGGAACTTATTAGTAATGTAAGAATGCTACACTATCTGAATCATGTATAGAAGATAGTAATCCAACAGTAACAACGCAGTTCATCAATTTGCAAGGCTATAATCTATGTTACACGGAGGCTGGACACCTCTTTTTTCCTTTTCTTTTTTTTTTTGTTCATAAGCAAGGTTTCATTGATCGAGAAAAAGGGGAAATTTGCAATATGACTGTATCATAATTTTCAAAAAGAAAAAAAGGATATCAACACGTTAAAAAAATCTGTAAGAGACCTACCTTCTACGAGAACGCTTTTCTAACATTTACTGCATAGATAACGACAAGTTTAGGTTCCCTGCCTAAGTTAAAGCTATGGCCAGTAACCTGACTGTTTTTAATGTTAACAATGAACAGTACACAAATAAAACAATTGGGCAGCAACTCTTAAGAAATGCAGGCATAACTTGGCCACTATCCATCATTTTCTTGATTTAGACTTTTTTTTCCATGTAATTAGCCATTTCTAATAAAAAAAGTAAATCATGAAAAAGTAACAACATGATTAATTTTGTAATCCTGTCTTAAAGTTACATAATTCTCACCGACCCATTGCCTCACATAAAATTCATTAATGTCACTTCCTTAGTAAATATTCATAACTTCTTATGAAGCATAAATTATACCTTAGTTGTTGTATGTTATTATATCTTTACAAGTTCATGGTACTATATCCTCCTACACCTATTCTAGCATTGAGAAATGGGCTATCACATTTTTTGAATTTTAGTAAGTGTATTATTATTATGGAAATCAAGTCAATTTTTTAGTTGTATCCTATATTAAAATGTATCAACGTAGTATAAGAACTTTTCTTTATATATCAAATCTATCCAAAGTTAATTTCACAAGTGTTTTGATTTATGTAGCAATCTTACATGATAATGGATAAACTAATATGAATCTGATTGGATAACTTGATAACCATGATTTTAATATATATTCTCCCTTTATTGTAATGTCATTTCAAGCATTATTTTAATGTTTTTCCCTTCAAACTTTAGCATATCATATAGTTTTTTATGCATTTCATACCATTTCATGTTTCATACTCCTATTTTGGATTATTAACATAATTCCATACATTTTCTTCATATTTTGCATACTTTACACATTATTTTAGTTTTGATATTAAATTCTTACATGCCATTCTACTTTAGTTTTAAATTTAATTATATTTAGCTTTAGATTTGTATATTCTATAGTATTTAACACTCATTTCATGCATTAATTTGCTAGATCTAGGTCCCATGGGTCATGTTTTAGTCACATGACGTGTTAGGCACATTTCACCCTTTGAAAAAACTCCATTTTCATGCCAAATGAATCTTACACGACTGGTGTAAGATTCCACATGAGTTGCGTAGATTACGGCTCCTTTAAAAATCATCTTGAATCCTTTAACGAGTCTTACATGACTTGTATAAAACTCCTTACAAGTCATGTAGAATGCGGCTTCCCTGAAATTTTCCTCCCTTTCAATTGATTAGAGCTTCAGACAAGTAGTATAATGTTTACACGACTCATGTGACTCATTTATGGCACTTTATTTAACTATTTTACTGATTGTAGGATCATATAAACGGAGGGGGAGGATTAATCTAGGGATTAGGCAGTTTTTAGAAGGGAATTTAGAGGGATAGAATGTCTATTCTATGCTTATTTATTGTTTTTATGACATTAGGGACAATGTCTAACTTTAAGTTTGGGGTGGTATATTCATGTTTGTTTCATTCTACATTCATTATGTATCCCATGCTTTTTACTAAAATTTTTATTTTTATATGTCCGTTTTTATTTAATTTACATTTTTAGCCAAATTTTTTTATTTTTGTTATAACATTTGCTTTTAATTTGAGCAAAATTTATTAATTATCTCTTTTCAAATTGAATGAGTTGGTGTTTGATATAACTTGTTACTGAAGGATTCTAATTGTTGCTTTAGTTGTTCTAATTCTTTCCTTTTTTATATCCTTTTATTATTCATGCTAATTTTTATTTACATGTATACTTATCTATTCTAGGAAGTTTGAGTTTAACTTAGGCTTAAATGAATGAGTCGATTCTCAATGAATGATTTAGCTTATTATATTTCAATAAGTAGATCAAGCTGAAATTCAAAAAAAAAAGAAAGAAGTACAAATAAGAAGTTATAAATTCTAGACATTGTTAGTGTATGCTCTAGAGCATCATGTGTATTTGTACTATATGTTTTATTAATAAAGGCATTATTCATTATATAGTACAATGTTTTGAATGAACTTGTTTTACTTGGAGTATTAAACTATATATTGAAGTCCATGATATT
>CANYBF010531905.1:0-25070 GCA_948192965.1 Dalechampia spathulata
ACCACCTGTTGGTACGCCCGTACGGGCACTGTTCATCTGATAAAATTACTGTTCACCTGCGAGCAAACTGAATTCCTGCGAGTTGCGGTACGACCGTACGCCCATGTGGTACGCCCGTACGCACTCGAGGCCCTCAGTTCCCTGTTTTTGCTCGCCCCGTACGACCGTACGGTATATCCGTACGCCCGTACCACATCCCAAAAATGCACATCATGCCCATTGGCATGCCTAACACGACTGTAAACTGTCCCAAACATCCAAACTCAACCTGTAACACTTCTAAAATACCCCTTTACCGTACCGCGGGGGCTCCGCCCTCGCACCCCCGGCCAACTACTCTCGTATCTCCCCCTGATGGGCAGATGTCGTCGCTCCGCTCCGCTCCGCTCCGACATCTGCCCCTTATACCAGTATAAGGGCTATTCCTAACATCATGCATACCCAAACCATAAACACAAGCCGTCCCTCATCCAACCGAGAAGACACGCTTCTCAATAAGGCAACGACACACAAGTCACATCAAGAAACACATATACCCCAATCCAAATCAATACCTCAAAAGCATTTACACAATACCATCAGGCACATGCAGAAGTATAGGCATACAATCGTCCTCATACGCATATAACACAATGTAAATCCACACATAGCAATGCACTTACGTACACCCCTCGAGAATCATATACACATGTACACATGCACATACATCCCTAGATACGCCTCTACGTATACTCCTAGGGTCTCTAATGTGGGTGTAACATTTTAGATATATATCATAAACATAAAGCATTTACCATAAACATGACATAACATGACATGGTGACATAAGGAGAAAATGAATATGATGTGATATGAGAAAAAGGCTAAATGATCATGCTGGGTATAATGATATAAATTCTTACGGGAAGAAAATAATATTTTATCATGAGATAAATGAAATGAGATTTAATTTAAATAAGCTCATATGTTCAGAAATAAAGTTATAGTATAATGGAAGACCCAGTTAATGCGCATTAAAGAATATGATGAACGAGGAATAAGAGGGAGAATGCATAGCATAAATGCATTCCCATATATGCACTGTTCATAATTCATGACTTATGACATACTATGATCTGATTTCATGATATGATTAAATAATGCAACTATACTTAGATAATAATTCTGATTGAAATGTTATTATAGACATGCTAAATACTGCATACCTTTATGACATGTTATGAAGATTAAATATGTTTGTTGTTTGACATGTTTGACATAATGATTTCGTGGCATCAACATTTATGAAATAAAAATGCTTTAAATTTTAACTAGCACCACTGAGTTTATTCTCAGCGTTTGTCATTTGATAAACGTAGGATCAAACAAAGTTGCAGAAACGGAACCTTAGTAAAGTGGCTGGACATATCAACATTTCATTGGTAAATGATTTAAGTATTTTTACAGACTTCTATCGTTATAAATTATCGTGCAACTATTTAAATGAAGAACTCTGGCAGTCAAATAAGTCAGTTTGGCAACATTAAAAAAAACAAAAAATATGAATGTGCGAACGTTGTAATTATGATGTGTAATCTGAAACAATAAACGGTTTGAATAATTATAAAATGCATGTTAGAATTCTGTCTATATTATAAAAAAAATTATGGAATGTATGAGATTTTTTGTAGGATAATTATTGATTTTCTCGATTAGAAAATTAATAGTCATTCTACGGGAGCATGTTACGCAGCCGAAAGGTGTGACAAATATTAAAAGAAAAAAAAAGGGGTAATCTTGTTTGTTTACTATTTATAATATAAAAAATACCTTAGAAAGTAAGAAAATCAACTTTAAACACTTAAACAAGTTATTTGAGTTATATTATGAAACATTAAAGATTTTAATTTTAAGTTACTTGTGTTTGTTAAATATTGTAATACATATTTTGTATTTTGAAAATTTATCCTTCATAAGTTGAGGTTGAATGTATGCTTAAATATGTACCAAATCATATATTTTATTTTCATATATCCATTACAATGAAATAATAGATAATAAAAAAATATATCATATAATATATATTTGTTTTGATTTTAATATATCATAAAAAAAATATATCATGTGATATATTTATTTTGATTTATGTATCATAATATATCATATTTTATTTTTGATAAAAAATATTTTTTAATATTAATTAATAATATTAGTTTGATTTAATTGTAAAAAACTAAATATTTTTACTTAAAATCAAATTCATATAATGTATATTTAGATAATTTAAATGAATGTTAGTTTTTATATTAAAATTATTAGATAAAAATTAATTTCATAAATTAAAACTATTACTATTTAGTTTTTTATTTTTATTTTAGATAAGTAAAAATTAATTTTTATAAATTAAAATTATCATTATTAGTTAGTATTTATATTTGAATTTGAATAGAATTCATTTTGATAAAAATTAATATTTATATAACATTAGATAAAAATGAATTTTCATAAATTAAAAAGATTAGATAAAAATTAATTTTTATAAATTAAAATGATTAATTTTTATTTTTATTTAAATAATATCAGATAAAAATTAATTTTTATAAAGTAAAATTATTACTATTTAATTTTTTATATTTATTTTATTTTATATAAAATTTGATAAAAATGAGTTTTTTACATATTAGTATTATAACTATTTAATATAAAATTAATTAAAAATAGTTTTTATAAATTAAAACTAATACTATTTAGTTTTATATTTATGCTATTTTGTATAAAATTAGATAAAATTAGTTTTATAAATTAAACCTTAAATTTCAGATGAAATAGCAATACAAGACATACAATTTATAATGGTTAGACAGTTCAATTTGCCTACATCCACTTCTCCTAAGATTCAACTTAGGGTTCCACTAATTTCTTTTCATAATACAATAATAAATTATTCTCACAAGATAGATTATCCACTTCTTAAACCTTTACAACAACAACTAAACTCACAATATTCAAACCCTCAATTACAATAATAATACTGAAACATTAACCCTCAATAACCCAAACAACAATTGAAACAAAGATAGAGTTGTAAAAGAATAAGAAAGAGAGAGATAGAATCAATTGCAAGAATGATGCAGAAGTGTTTTAGTTTCTAATAAGCTTACTTACTTGTAGAAGTGTTTTCCTCAACTTTAAATATGTCATACACTAAAAATAGATCCGTTATAGAGTAAATCATTATCAAATAGATCCATTAGAACACTTAAATTTAAAAGCTAAAGTTTATGCAAAAAGATGTGTACAGTCGTTCATGATTCCATATGCTCGTACCACTTCATAAACTTCATTACAAATTTAGGTAGTGGATGTTGTATAGTCATACCACCCTTGTGGTACCATCGCACAAAAGCTACTGCTAAATTTGACATGTGATACAACTAACCTATGTGATCATACGAGTCAATACTCATAATATGGTACGCTCGTACCAAGCCAAAAAAAAAATTAGTATAAATAGTGGTACACACGTACATGATCACATACGTCCATACCAAACACATATTCATAATTTTTAACTTGAATTAACTTAAATTGATTTGTTTAAACATTAAAAGCTAAAAAGGTGAGTCTAACAAAAACTCTTATGATTTTCTATAAAACTGAATTAAAATTAATTTTTATAAATTAAAATTATTAATATTTAATTTTTATATTTATATTATTTTATATAAATTAGATAAAAATTAATTTTTATAAATTAAATGATTAGTAATTTATATGAAATTAGATAAAAATTAATTTTTATAAATTAAAATCAATTAATTATATTTATTTTAGATAGGTAAAAATTTAGTATTTATATATAAATAAATTTTTTAAAAATAAAAATTAATTTTTATATAAAAGCAGGAAAATGCTAAAAAAGTTGAAAGAATGAATCATTCTAAAATATTGAATATATTATTTTTAAAGGTATCATTTCGTAAAATATTATGCTGACTTTAATTTAAAATTTTGATATTTGAAAAAATGATTTATATTTTATTATATTTATTTCATTTTGGTTAATAATTCAGTCCATGTCATCATATTATTAATTATTGATAAATACAATGGATATTATTTATCAATTATTGTAGTAGCTGTTGATGTATAATTAGGTGTATTTTTACATGCATAAGAAATTAACAAATTTTAAATTTATAATCCTTAAATTGTAATTACATCACTGTAAAGAATACTGGTCGTAACTGCAGTATAAGGGTATCAGTCACTGGGACCAATGGTAATCAAGTACTAAACATCAATTTCATCAATTATTTAGGCAATTCAATATCCAAATATAAGATAAAGTTTTTTTAATTAACTAAGTTATTAACCAACTAATATAGTATACATAATGTACAATTAATTATAGAGATTGAAAATGATGAACAAAATATAAACCTTTCATTATTAATTCAATTACCAACTTCAAGCAGTGTTTTAATATAAAGATCTTTCTTTTAAAACAACATTTACCTATTAAAGCTAAGCTAACACCCTACTTTCGTGACTAGTAAGATTAACTTCAGTGATTAAGTTCATTTGCTACACTTTATGCCTCTAAATTAATTAACTCCCATGTTTAGGTAGTTATCATTCGATGTTCTTAAGTAAATTCGGTTAGGTTAAACCTTCTTTCAAAGTGATTAACAGAAGTAATTTAATGTTATTATGTTTAAAGGGCCCGTTCTAACAATCAAACATTATTAAGATGAATCACAACTTATGAACATAAAGTGATAAATAGATTCATAATATAAAAGGAATTAAATCTATTCAAAACATCATCCAATCCTTACAACTACTATCAAATTATAACTAAAAGTTTAAATAGATAAAAGAGCATATATAATAAGGAAATTACAACCATAAATTTATTCAGAACTAAATAGAATGAAATGCGGGTAAGAAGAAACTCGAACAAATCTGTTGCTACTTTGGCTTCAACTCCTCCTTGCTTTTTCAGTCTGATTATCTCCTTAATGTCTTGATGAAGATCTATCACCAAGAAAATAATACAGAAGAAGAGATTAGCAATCAAATCCACAAGCCCTTTGTTTTTTTGTTTCCTCTCCACTCTTTCAAACCCTAATTCTTTCCTAACCTAATTCTCTAAGCTTTTGTGAGTGAATGAATCATCAAATCCCCTATGTTCTGATTAACTTAAAGTTCCCCATAACTATCTTAAACCTAAATGCATCATAACCGTACATTATTATGATCCTAGGGCTAAAAAAAGAAGGAAAAATATGACCCAATTCACCACACGAGTCATGTAATTAATACATGAGTCGTGTGGCTTTCGAAACGACTAAAAAAAGCAAGAATTTAAGGGGGTTGAATGGTACACGAGTCATGGATACCTCGACAGAGGTGGGGAAGAACTTGTCCTAAGGGGTCGAGTCTTACACAACTCGTGTATGACATACACGACTCATGTATGACTTGCTAGGGTCATTAAAACCTAATTTTCTAAGCTTGAATAGGGAAAACTAAACTTCTAAAACCTAGAACTATGATTCAAATGTAAAATAGTACCTTAGAAACTTAATAAATGCATGTAAGTCTAACTAAATTGAGCTAATTCTTATACTATATGAAATAATTATGAAAATTATGTAAAATATAAGGAAAATGAATGAATTTAAACATGAAATGAAAGACATGAATAAGATGTAAAACATGATAATAATATGTGCAATTCATCATATTATATACTATTAAATCAAATAAGAATGCATGGAAACATTATTAAAAAAATCATTTAAGAATAGAAAAAAGTAATGATAATTATCAATTATTAGTAACAAACACATCATTATTATTGACATACGCTATCATTGGCTTAATAATAGGTAAATATAATCAATATGATCAATAAAGTTGATTATTAATAATTGATAACAAATAATATATGGTCATATGATTGCAAAATTTTTTAAATAAAAGTTTATCATATATGCTACAATAGAAAAACAAGTCAATAAACACTATCGAAAGTAACTATATATCCCAATTGATCATTAATTATTTGTTAAATATGATGAATATAATAAATAATAATTAATCTATCTCATTTTAAGTATTTTTTAGATATTGATATAAAGATTAAGAATAATGTTTAAAATTTAATAATTTTTATAAAATTCTTTTTTTATTTTAAGACACAAACCTTCAAAATTTAAAAGAATTTTACATAAAAAATAAATGATATTATTTAAAATATATTAAATTGAATGAGTAATTAATTATTAATTTAAATTAATAAAGTGTAAAGTTATAAATGGATTTGAAAAGTTACATATTATGAACAAAATTTTCATCAAAATGATATTTAATTGAGATAAAGTGTCAATTATCATCATTGATGAATATCATATATGTAACAAATAAAAATATTTATATATTTTTTGTTTAAAATATATATTGATGAATTTGTATCTATTTGTCTTTTTGTTACAACGTATATGATTAATATATAGTCACTTGTTTTTTTTAATGTTACAATCGATATGATAAATATGTATCTATCTATTATAATATATACACAAGACATTTATCTATTATTAAGATGGTAACATGCAAAGATAATGGAAAATAAATATTATTTACTATTAATGATGGATAATTGTTCGCATGATTTTTGTGTTTTAAGTGTATCAAAGAATTTAAGTGTTTTAAAATTATTTGTAACTTCTAACTTATAATTATGACAATCATGAATCTTTAATTTGTTCGTACTAGAAAATTAAGCTCATAAAAGAAAATAATACTAACAATAATATATTAAGAATGAATAAAGAAACAATTAAAATTAAGGTAGGATTATGCAAAAATAAAACAAAACAAAAACTCGATAAAGGAATACTACAAAGTAATTTGCTTGGGAATGATTTTTATTGATGAATGATTGTTCATCCTTTTTCTTTTTACATTTTGTTATTTATTCTTTCTTACAACAATTGTCCCCAAATATTGATAAGTGGCTCTATCTCATCTCATGAATTCACTTCCTTCGCTTTCTCCATAATTAATGTGATAACTACATTCATCATGTAGTTCTAAGAAATTAAGCCTATTAAATCAATTAATAACCTAATTTACTAAATATCATTTAATTAATAAAAATATTAAATAAATTAATATAAATTAATATATTTAATTATTTAAATTAATTAAAATCAATTTAGTTTTGATAGAAATCATTTAATTTAGGTCTATTAAATTAATTAATAGTCTAAATATTACATATCATTTAATTAATACAAATATTAAATAAATTAATATAAAATTAATATAGTTAATTATTTAAATTAATTAAAAGCAGTTTAATTTTTAATAGAACAATAATGAATCTTATTTATTATATAAATCATATCCATGTATCGTTAAAATAACAATAACTATAATAATAATATGCATTGATAATGACAATCGGCACATTGCATAATACGTCTATGGTTGCGATTATTGCGGTAAATATTTATCATAATTTTATTCATAATTCCTGATGAATTACTCGTAATTAATTATCAATAATAAGGCATACAAATATAAATATAATTTTAATATTTTGAAAATATATTTCACTAAATAAATATAATTTTAAAAAAGCAAAATTAAGAAGTGAGCTAGTTAGTACATGAAAAAATAGTAGCAAACAACTGCCATAAAATTGAAGAACTGCCGGTTCGATCTGAAAAGATTTCCCAAACACCCATCGAACTATTAGATTTGGAATAGCAATTTATTAAACTAATTAAATTATTTAATGGAAAGAATGAGAGGGATAAAATTAAGTAATATTAAAAATACAAAAATATAATTTGAATTAGACTAAAATAGAGGGATGTTGTTGCAATAGTCTTAAATCATGAAATAGTTAAGTACCTAGTGTAAGCCCTAGTTTCTTTTGCACACTTGTCGAAAGCTGTGGATGGACAGCTATGCCCTTGAATCTGTTTAGCGACGTAGACGGAACCCAGCGGAGAAGCATTCACCGCTAAGCAACTCGCAAGTCTTATTTTATTTATTTAATTTAATTTTTAATATGGAAAATTAAAAGAATCACAAAATAAGTACAGAATATTATCTCTCCCTCCCTCCCTCTCTCTATATATCTTCACTTCATTATAAAAAAAGGGTAGTCGACACTCGCTTTTCTTCCATTTGGTCCTTTTTTTTATATTCTCCCCCTTCGTCTTAGGGTTTCTCCTCCCCCTTTACATTTTCTATCGAACACCAAAATCCCTAAAATTTGAACCGCAATTCACCTCTCCAGAATCAATTCTTCTTTTTTAATTAATCGAATCGTTGAGGTGCCTCTGATTCTGTTTTCTCGTTTTGATTGCTTGATTTTTGCTTTTTGTTATTTTTTGATTTGTGGCGATATGCAGCAAAAGGCGATTAATTCCCGATCCGGTGCCGCGTGATCGCGACCACTGGATTTAATCGGGGTGGTTTAGTTCTTGTATGGAAACTCGGAGCCGGAAGCGGGCGGAGGCCTCCTCAACTGCCCCTTCTTCTTCTTCATCTGGTCCCACCACTCGCTCTCAGAAACGTGCCCGCCTTTCCTCATCCTCCACCGCCGTTGCTACAACTACACGCACTCGACAAACTCGTTCTCATCCAATGGACTCCACCGGTAACACAAACACACCTGTGGAATCATCATCATCGTCATCTCGCTCACGTCGTAACAAAAATCATCAGCCTGAATCATCATCATCACTCGATAAGGGCAAAGAGAAAGAGCACGAAGTTAGGGTTCGGGATAATAGAGATAATATGGGCTTAAATATGGAATCTGGAAATAATACAAATAACAATAACACTAATACTAAAGATAACAATGTTAATGTTATTGAGGATGATGATAATGACAGCGAAGAAGGGGGTGGAATGGGAACTTTTCACCACAATTTAACTTCAGCTAGCAGTGCTCTACAGGGCTTGCTGCGTAAGCTTGGTGCTGGCCTTGACGATCTCTTACCTTCTTCCGGTATGCCATCCGCCTCATCTTCTCATCAGTCTGGGAGATTGAAGAAGATCTTATCTGGCTTGCGTGCTGATGGTGAGGAAGGGAAGCAGGTTGAGGCATTGACTCAGCTTTGTGAGATGCTTTCAATTGGGACGGAGGAGTCCTTGAGTACTTTCTCCGTAGATTCGTTTGTCCCGGTGCTTGTTGGTCTGTTGAATCATGAGAGCAATCCTGATATAATGTTGCTTGCTGCGAGGGCTATTACACATTTATGTGATGTTTTGCCTTCTTCTTGTGCCGCTGTCGTGCATTATGGTGCTGTTTCTTGTTTCGTTGCTAGACTTCTTACTATTGAATACATGGACTTGGCTGAACAGGTTTATTTGTTTTGCTCTTGACTTGGAAATTCATATTTATTTTCTGCATTAGATGTTACATACGTTGCTTTTTTTGTTCAAGGAATTTGTAGCATTTCTATTTTTCTAGGACCAGGATCGTTTATGCAAATGAATCCATGCACAGTTTCTATATGATAACTTTGAAATTCATTTAATAAATCACATTTACTTAAGATTCGTGTACTCCATAAAACTTATGGAACTTTAAGCTAAAATGATGTGAGTGTGGATTGGCTACTTATTTGTTCTTATTGCAATTTATGTCTCATGATTAAAACAGTCTTTGCAAGCACTTAAAAAGATATCTCAGGAGCATCACACTGCTTGTTTGCGAGCTGGGGCTCTTATGGCTGTACTTTCTTATTTGGATTTTTTCTCCACCGGGGTCCAGGTAGCTGCTGTGTATCATTTACTTATGTTGATTTGATGATTGGCTATGCTTATTAGCAAAATTAATTTTAGTGGAGCATTTTTATTCTTATCAAGTTCCATTTTTATCTTAAATCATGGTTTCAGCGTGTAGCCTTATCCACTGCTGCAAATATGTGCAAGAAACTTCCGTCAGATGCAGCTGATTTTGTAATGGAAGCAGTTCCTCTGCTGACAAATCTTCTTCAGTATCATGATGCAAAGGTCCGTATAGGATTTCATTTTCCTTTCTCTAATGTTAACAAAAGCCATCACTTGGTTCTTTTACTCAATATGATCTTTGATGACTATAGGTGCTGGAGTATGCCTCTATTTGTTTGACACGAATTGCAGAAGCTTTTGCTTCATCTCCAGAAAAATTAGATGAACTATGTAATCATGGACTGGTTACACAGGCTGCTTCTCTCATTTCCACTAGTAATTCTGGTGGTGGACAGGCTTCTCTAAGTCCGCCTACATATACGGTAAAATAATTGTTTTCTTTCAGATTTTATGGTAGTATTTTATGATAGTCTATCTGACTGCAGTTGGTGTGCAGGGCTTAATCCGACTGCTGTCCACATTTGCAAGTGGGTCCCCGCTTGGTGCCAAAACTTTACTTCTTTTAGGAATTAGTGGCATTCTTAAAGATATACTGGCAGGTTCTGGTGTTTCTGCTAACTCATCAGTCCCTCCAGCTTTAAGTAGGCCAGCTGAACAGGTATGTGCTGATACTTCTGCTAGGTTTTAACTGATGTAAGGGAACACTGAATTGCTTTAGCTCCCTGCCTAAATTTTAGAATTTGTTATGAATATTTTTGCCGTTCCAGTTTCCTGATATATTAAAAAAATTTAACCCTGCCAGCTGATGAACTACTTGTATATGTTAATTAAATTTGATTTTGTGAATTGTGAAAAAACTACCTACCTTAGCACAACTCACACACGAGTGCTTGAAGTTGAAAAGTTTACTTGGATGGAGGAATTCACATTTGAGTTCTTGAATTTTGAATAATCGACTTTGACAGTCTATTTTCTTTAACGTTCAATCTAAGTTTTGCCCTTCCTCTTCCCTTTCTCTTTTCAGTTCAACTGCCTTTTACCCTGTTGAAATAACACATTGTGGTTGTTATTCTAGTATTGTTGTAATTTTAAAAATATGAATAATTATAGCACATGAAAAGACAGAAGATGATAGACTAGATGCAATTCTTTACTTAAAATGTCAACTGTTTAATTATATGTTTTGTGAGGGCTATATATTTTGATTGAAAGTTCGGTTACTGATGTATATGCTTTAAAAGGACTATTTTGTTGTGTGAATGTCATTAGAACATGCAGAATTTATGTTTTTGAATGCTCTAAACTAATTTTGAAATTTTGGGGGACATGGTTTACAGTCCAGATGTCAATTCCCCCCAAATTTGCTGCTTGTGCACAAAGTTGTGCAATTATCTGCAGTTGAATATTATATTATAAGAGCCCTGTTTTGAACAATAGGATATGTTGGTGCTTGGGGAATGCTTAATATATGCAATTTGAGAAATTGATTATTTGTTATTTTTGTAGTATAGAATTCTATTTTTCCAACCTCAGCCCTTTTTCCTTCCTAGTGATGTGGTTTTATGTCTTCATTATTTGACCTTGTTTCTTACCCTCCCTGGAAACACCGTGTATTAATGTTGGAATGCATAAATCATTTTATTTGGCTATTTATCAATCTGAAGCCTCACAATCATTTCCACTTTCCATTTTCATTTTACTGTTTAGATTTTTGAGATTGTCAACCTAGCAAATGAGCTTCTCCCTCCACTTCCCCAAGGAACAATTGCTCTACCTGCCAGCTCCAATTTCTTTGTGAAAGGTCCAATTGTGAAGAAGTCACCTTCAAGCAGTTCTGGTAAGCAAGATGATCTAAATGAAAATGTTCCTGAGGTTTCAGCTAGAGAGAAATTGTTGAAGGATCAGCCAGAGCTGTTGCAGCAATTTGGAATGGATCTTCTACCTGTTCTGATACAGGTGGGTTCTTGGTGTACTATATGTAGTTTCTCTTTGCTTTCTTTTTGTGTTTTTGTTGCATAGCTGAATGGTAATGGTGGCATTTGCTTGCCAAGCAGATTTATGGTTCTAGCGTCAACAGTCCTGTTCGCCACAAGTGTCTTTCAGTTATTGGAAAGTTGATGTATTTCAGCAGTGCAGAGATGATTCAGTCCCTGCTGAGTGCCACAAACATTTCCAGGTATACAGTGTAGCCCAAGCTTGACTTCTTTTTTCAAGGGAAAGTAGCATGTGCTAACATAATATTAATGTAATGATAAATACTTAGATAATCATTAATACATTATATCATGCATTAATGAATACATCTAAAACATAATATATTTTTGATTACATCTCATTCAAGCCCACATAATATGCATTCAAGCTTATCCATTGTATTGATAATTACCCATTGTTATTCACTAAACAATGTAATGTAATGGAATGTAATGAAAAATCCATTGTATTACATTACTTGATTGATTGCATTACATGGATGATTACATTTTATCTAACCAAACCTGGCCTAAAATTTACGTTTTATTCGTTATTTAATTAGTGTTTTAATGAAAATAGGAATCTGTTGTTATCAATTTACTACAGTGAAGGAGGGTTAGGCCCCTGGGTCCTCCTCTTTCATATAGTTGTTATGATATTTCAATCGTTTTTGGGCATATTTCTTATGCCTATCATTTGTTTCTCTGTAGTTTCTTTGCTGGTGTGTTAGCATGGAAAGACCCTCACGTTTTGGTTCCTGCCCTCCAAATTGCTGAAATTCTTATGGAAAAGCTTCCTGGAGTTTTCTCCAAGATGTTTGTTAGAGAGGGTGTAGTTCATGCTATAGATCAACTTGTCTTGGCTGGAAATTCAAGTTCCACTCCTAACCAAGCATCTTCTGCCGAGAAAGATAATGATAATATATCAGGGACATCATCTCGTTCTAGGCGTTACAAACGCCGCAGTGGTATTTCTAATGCTGAAGGAAATTCTTCAGAAGAATTCCGGAATCCAATTACGGCAAATGTTGGATCACCTCCAAATTCTATTGAAATCCCAACAGTGAATTCCAGCCTTCGCATGGCAGTCAGTGCATGTGCCAAGTCTTTTAAAGAGAAGTATTTCCCCTCAGGCCCTGGAGCTTCTGAAGTTGGGGTTACTGATGATCTCTTGCATTTGAAGAATCTTTGCACGAAGCTGAATGTTGGTGTTGACGACCAAAAGACTAAAGCGAAAGGAAAATCTAAAGCTTTGGAGTCTCGTGGTATTGATGTTTCTGCTAATAAAGAAGACTACTTGAATGGTGTGATATCTGAAATGCTAGCCGAATTAAGGAAAGGGGATGGTGTCTCCACATTTGAGTTCATTGGCAGTGGGGTTGTGGCAGCCTTGCTGAATTACTTTTCTGGTGGTTACTTTTTCAAAGAGAGAATATCAGAAGCTAATCTACCCAAGCTTCGTCAGCAGGCACTGAGAAGATTTAAATTATTTGTTGCTCTTTCCCTACCTTCTGTAACTAATGAAGGGAGTGCAGCTCCAATGACTGTGTTGGTTCAGAAGCTTCAAAATGCTTTGTCATCCTTGGAACGTTTTCCTGTTGTTTTGAGCCATTCATCTAGGTCATCCAGTGGAAGTGGACGTCTATCCTCTGGTTTAAGTGCACTCTCTCAACCTTTTAAGCTGCGACTTTGTCGAGCTCCAGGAGATAAATCTCTTCGTGATTATTCTTCTAATGTGGTCCTTATTGACCCATTAGCAAGTTTAGCAGCTGTTGAAGAGTTTCTGTGGCCCCGAGTTCAAAGAGGTGAATCTGGTCAAAAGTCCTCAACGTCGTTGGGTAATTCTGAATCTGGGACCACACCTACTGGTGCTGGTGCATCATCTCCATCCACGTCCACTCCTTCAACTGCCCGTCGTCATTCTACAAGATCCAGATCTGTTAATATAGATGCAGCCAGAAAGGAACCAGTCCAGGAGAAAACCACAAGTTCAGGCAAGGGAAAGGGGAAAGCTGTTTTTAAGCCTGCCCAGGAGGAAGCAAAAGGACCTCAAACTAGAAATGTGACTCGTAGAAGAGCAGCCCTTGATAAAGATACACAGATGAAATCAGTGAATGGTGATTCTAGTTCTGAGGTATGGTTCACTTCTTTGAAGTGTGAAGTAACATCTCCTTTGTGACATCTAAACTTAAAGTGTACATTGTTGTTTATTGTGTTTAATCATGTGCATGTCTGGGCATTGATTTTGCTGCTGTGCTGTAAGTAAACAATAGTTATAACATTTATTGATCTCATTTTATTTGAAGGACTTGATGTCTGAAATGTCAATCTCATTGTTAAAATGTACTTTTCACAATGATTCATGGCACGATATCACTGATTAATCAATCACACTTGCGTAAATTACATATATCCAGCAAGAAGTGGCTGAAAATGCCTTCAAAGTTTCCATGAATTTGTAATAATGAAGGTGCTTTACTCTGATTAAGTTTAGAGTGTCTTTCTCCTTGTTACAGTGTTGTGCATGCATGTGCTTTATTTATGATTTGCAAGTCAAGCCATCCGTTGCAAGAAAGTCAAGATATCTGAAAGTTTTAATGTCTTCCTTTGATACTGAGTTTCATTAAATTGGGTAACACTCATCTTTGCTGAGGCCTTTTTTCCTTCTGAAGTTCAGTTCAAGTGTAATTTTGATATTGATAAATTAGGAAAATATTGCATGACTTAGACCTAGATGTCAAATGGTCTTGGAAGGTTGCAGTATGATGTAGACATCTGTTTTTGATAGCTGACATAAATATTGTTACACCATAACTTGTGAATCTACGCTATTGTTGAGTTATTAATTTCAATTTATTTGATTTGTTATTTTTGCATTTTGGCAGGATGAGGAATTGGACATATCTCCTGTTGATATTGATGATGCTTTGGTCATCGAAGATGATGATATCTCTGATGATGAAGATGATCATGATGATGTAATCCTCTAATTCTTAAAAAAATGTTCAGAAGTACTTTTCTGTTTCTTTGTTGCACTTCTCTTGCTACTACACTGCATTTTGCTCTTACCCTTTTTGTATTGTGTGACATAATTAAGTAATTAGTCAATCTGATTGTGATTTATCTTTCAGCTCCAAATTAGAAAAGAAACACATGAATACCGCTATCCATGTTGTTTACTGATCCTTGAAGGTGTTTAATACATAGATTACCTACAACTCTTGGAAGCTCAATTAATTCCAAATGTTTTCTACTTCATTAAGCTAAATCCTTGATAAGTATTAAACGGAAATGCATTACTAAATTTGAAATAAATTTTAGGTGCAAATTGATGAAATTTGAAGAATTTGCTAAAGGTGTGAAGTATCAAGTTTGACATGTGTGACTCTAATCTAGGTTAATTAGTTAAATGGTGAAAAACCACAAATAGATGGACTTAAGGTTGAATTATTTTGAAATAAATACAATGTGATGATTTATGTTCTGGTTTGATGACATTGTAAGATGCAGAACAAAAACTTCAACTGTGGCACCACAATTTTATTTAATGTATTTGACACTTATTGTCTTGTACATTACATTTTAGTTATCATCTAATCTAATGCATTTAGTCTTTATTGATTTTTTTCTTGAAGTAATAGTTCATCAACTGGAATGAGGCCTAATAATTAATTCATTTACGAATATTCATGACCAAGCAATCTGTGTTCTCCTCCTCAGATGTTAAGAGATGATTCTCTACCTGTTTGCATGCCGGATAAGGTACATGATGTGAAGTTGGGCGATGCCCCTGAAGATGGTAGTGGTGTACCAGCCACAAGTGATAGCCAAACCAATCCTGCTTCTGGTTCTAGTAGCAGAGCAGCAACTGCCAGGGGTTCAGATTCTACTGATTTTAGAGGTAGTAGCTCATATGGCTCAAGGGGAGCAATGTCGTTTGCAGCTGCTGCTATGGCTGGTCTTGGACCTGCTAATGGTAGAGGAATCAGAAGCCGAGATCGACAAGGAAGACCACCATTTGGTAGTTCTAATGATCCTCCAAAATTAATCTTTACTGCTGGTGGAAAGCAGTTGAATAGGCATTTGACGATTTATCAGGCCATTCAACGGCAGCTTGTGCTAGATGAGGATGATGATGACCGGTATGCTGGAAGTGAATTCATATCTAGTGATGGAGGCATCAGGCTGTGGAGTGATATATATACCATAACGTACCAAAGAGCAGATGGCCAACCTGACAGGGTATCTGTTGGTGGCTCAAGTTCTGCCACTACATCAAAATCTGTAAAATCTGGTTCTTCTAATGTGAATTCTGATGGCCAATTGCATAAGATGTCACTGCTAGATAGCATCTTGCAAGGGGACCTTCCTTGTGATTTGGAGAAATCTAATCCTACTTATAATATACTGGCGCTGCTGCATGTGCTAGATGGGTTGAACCAGCTAGCACCACGCCTGAAAGCCCAGCTATTTTCGGACAATTTTGCTGAAGGTAAAGTCTCAAATTTGGATGACCTGAGTGCAACTGGAGGTAAGGTTCCTACCGAGGAATTTGTCAACAGCAAGCTCACTCATAAATTAGCTCGCCAGATCCAGGATGCCCTTGCTCTATGCAGTGGGTCTCTTCCATCATGGTGTTACCAGCTGACAAAAGCATGTCCGTTCTTGTTCCCCTTTGAGACTCGTAGACAGTACTTCTATTCTACTGCTTTTGGATTGTCACGTGCATTGTATCGTCTTCAGCAACAGCAGGGCGCAGATGGTCATGGATCAGCAAATGAAAGAGAGGTGAGGGTTGGAAGGCTTCAGCGCCAGAAAGTTCGTGTTTCCCGAAATCGCATTTTGGATTCTGCTGCAAAAGTAATGGAGATGTATTCTAGTCAGAAGGCTGTGCTTGAAGTAGAATATTTTGGTGAAGTTGGTACAGGTCTAGGCCCTACCTTGGAGTTCTACACCCTTTTGAGCCATGATCTACAGAAGGCTGCACTTGGAATGTGGAGGTCAAATTTGTCACATGATGAACCATCAATGGAAATTGATGAAGATGAGAGCGAGAATTTAAAATCTAACAACTCTTCAAATGCTGTGGGCAATAGTGATGTTGTCCAAGCCCCACTTGGTTTATTTCCTCGTCCATGGCCTCCAAATGTTGATGCTTCTGAGGGTAGCCAGTTTTATAAGGTCATGGAGTATTTCCGGCTTGTTGGGCGTGTAATGGCAAAAGCCCTTCAAGATGGACGTCTTTTAGATCTACCACTTTCAACAGCATTCTATAAGCTTGTGCTTGGTGAGGTATGCAAATTGTTGTTAACATGCACTGATTTCATTTTTGATGGTAATTTCTTTTCCTTTTTATATCTGCTGATTGAAACATTTGTTCTATAAATTCTATTCAGGAACTTGATCTGTATGATATTCTTTCTTTTGATGCGGAATTTGGGAAGATTTTGCAAGAATTGCATGCCCTTGTCTGCAGGAAACGTTTCTTAGAGTCTTCAGAAGCGGACAATCATGATGCATTTTCTGATTTGCGTCTCCATGGGACTTCAATTGAAGATCTTTGCTTGGATTTTACTCTGCCTGGTTATCCCGACCACGTTCTAAAACCTGGAGATGAAACTGTACATGACATCGATTCCCTCTTTTTTATTTCTTTTGATCTCTTTACCATCTTTCCTGGTTTCTTATGATTATTTCCACACAATCTTCAGGTTGATATAAATAACTTGGAGCAGTACATATCTTTGGTTGTTGATGCAACAGTGAAGTCTGGGATCATGCGACAGATGGAAGCATTTAGATCTGGGTTTAATCAAGTAAGATAGCTCATGTATTAGTATAACCGCCTAATGCAGATTTAGAGTTTTGTGAATTTCATGCTGACTATTATTACAAACTTACAGCTGCCTGCTAATTGATATTTCAATGTGATATTGTTGTTTTATATTTGGTGGTTGTGATCTTCTCAATATTCTTCCATTCTGTTTGTGCTTTTTAGGTTTTTGACATCTCATCATTGCAAATATTTTCCCCACAAGAATTGGATTATCTTCTTTGTGGACGTAGAGAGTTATGGGAGGTAAATATTTTTTTATTCATTTCAACTGTATGCTACATGACTGCATCTAATACCATAATGTGATCTGATGTATACTTTTATTACTTGTCTAGCCTGATACCCTTGTTGATCACATCAAGTTTGATCATGGATACACGGCCAAGAGTCCTGCAATCATCAATGTACGAATTCTTCTAGCTGGAAACTTTTCAGTTAAATATTTTCATGTGATTTTAGTTGATGGTTTTGGCTTTTTCTTATTAATTTTTTTAATTTTTGTCTATAGTTACTGGAAATCATGGGAGAGTTCACACCAGAACAGCAGCGGGCCTTCTGCCAATTTGTTACCGGTGCACCAAGGTTACCACCTGGTGGTCTAGCTGTACTAAATCCAAAATTAACCATTGTGAGGAAGGTAAATCAAAATTTTCAAATTAGATTGTCTTCATTGAATTCATGTTTCTGGTCGAGGAAAGTTGGTTATATTTGATGTATGGCATGTTACAGTGTATTATCAGTTTGTAGTTTTGAGTTTTTTCTTCATGTCAATCGGGCAGTTATTTTTCTGAGAGTCAACTTTATGTATTTTTCTGTTATTTGTTACTGGTTTTGCCCCTGATCCCTTTGGAGGACAAATAAACATGTAATACATTGGATGAACCAATGGTAACCATGGTACATGTTGCTATTGTTCTGGTTGACAAGTTATAATGTGATTGCGGTTCCTACACGTTAATTGGCAGTGATTTTTTTCATTGGTTTTCTGGTTGGGTCCTGTATATTTTCCTTGCTCTTTTTCATCTCGCGTTGTTGCTTCTCTGATGATGCATGCATGAAGTAATCAATGGAACCTTTGTTTATTTATTTATTTATTATTTTTTTTGTGAAATTTTTAGTGCCTGTATGTTGGGTTTTGCATGCAGCACCTTAAATTTATCAAGCTATTTTTAACTGATGAACTTCTGGGTGCAGCATTCATCATCTGCAGGGAATGCAGCAACAAATGGAACTGGGCCTTCAGAATCGGCAGATCATGACTTGCCTAGTGTTATGACCTGTGCTAATTACTTGAAGCTTCCTCCGTACTCTACTAAGGTACAATATTATGTGATTTGCAGATTAACGTAGGTTCTTATTTTTCAATTTATGTTTTCAAGTTGTCTGGCCATGAAATCATGATATTTTTTATGCTTCAAACAGGAAATAATGTACAAGAAACTGTTATATGCAATCAATGAAGGACAGGGATCTTTTGATTTGTCATGAGTGTCGATTAACTTGTTGATGGCTGTATATGGTATCATCCTTTTAACGTAGTGCGGGTTCAGCTCAATAATGGCTTCTTTTTGGTGGCCCTATAAACTAGTGGTGTCATCAAGGTCAGTTCTTAAAATTTTTACTAGAATCTCCTCTGCTCGGAATTTGTTGGCGACCTGATAGGATCTGTGGTCGACTGGGCAGTTTAATGCTGGCCATGTTGCTCAAGACTATTCATTTTGATGAAATTGAGATTGTTATTCAATTCTTGATCTACAGCAAACAGCGTTCCTTGAAATGTTAATGAAAATTTTTGGTCAGGTTGGGTTGCTGCATTTTCATGGTGTAAAGAGAGAATTTGTGGAGGGCTTGTTCAGCTGTTAATGCATGTAAATAAATAGGAATTTTTCATATTTTTTTAGTATGATATACATGTATGCCATGGTACATGGAACGGGAAAAATAAAGATTTAAATATTTATCATCTTATTTTTCCTTTTTCAAATTATTTTTTTTCTAATTTTACTTGCTATTCGACTACTTTTACTAACATTTGCTTTTGACATATTTTTGCCTCTGATATATGCTTGAGCGACAAACCCAGTTATTCCTATGCACATTCATAGGCAGGGATTTTGGCGAAATTGGACAAAATTCATGCTTATAGAAGTAACTCGTGAAATTCACTAAATCATGTGTTGTTTCTAAGAGAGAAACTTGTTGGTTACTCTTTATACAACTCCAATGCCATCTGATGCCTTTTTCAAGTACCAATTGCCTTCCAATCTCCCTCCATCCTGCTACCTATTTCCCCAGGAGCATTGCATTTTACCTATATCATATATATATATATCCTTGTCCAAGTCCAAAAATCAAACACAGTTTAAAATTTTTCAAGTTTACAAGTATTTAGTTCAATTAAATTGAAATATTAAAAAAAATGAATTAAATTAAATTGAACTGAAAGATTCAATTTAAAAATTTAAAAATTTTAATTTGTCATTTTATTCGCCCTAATAACATATCCTCCACCACCTTGGTAAAGATGAGCTAACTTACTTCAGCCGAGCTGCGGGTTTCAGATTGCTTGCTCTTCTTCCCATACCCTTTACCTACTGGCTGGTTTCTTCTTTTCTGTTATCTTCTGTAGAGTTGCATGTATCCTGCATTTCAACTTGCCCTGCTTGTGTTTTTCATTCATAATTGTTGCTTTTGCTCAACACGCAACCCAACATCCATTGCATACCATTTTTTCATTTAAAGAAATTTAAAATATTCTATACCAAAATTGATATAATAAATGAAATTCATGCATAAAATGACTATAATTGGAAGTTCATTACAAAATGCCGAAAATTCACAAAAAATAATTAATAAGAAAAAAATAAATACAATACTTGGCGTATTTTCTAATAATTGGATTCTAGAATTCAAAAATAAAATGAAAGATGTTAACTTGACTAACGAGCAATGGTAACACAAAACCACTCATCAAATGAGGAAGATGAATCTCCCACGTGATGCTTTCCTTCTGTCTTTCTATCTTTCTGTTCCTTGTCTAATGAATCAAAATAACGGCTAGTACTATATTATTACTCTTCTATTCGAGGCAGACATGACTGTTGCCCATGATCAAGGAAGTACTCTAATGCATCAGAATAGCTGCCAGAACTAGATGATGAACTATCCCCAGATGGAGGCATATCAGCGTTCCAATTCCATATATTTTCCCAACCCAAGTCTCCATTTAGTACTTCAATAACCTGTATTGTTTTGCAGGAGGAATCCATATTACCACATGCATGCATTGATGCCAGTTCCTGATAGCTCTAAAGGGATGCCGAGTTATTACCTGGCGAATTGTTGGTCGACGCTTTGATGATTTATACACACAAGAAGTCGCACAGTAGATCATTCGTAGCATTTCTTGTCTATCATAATTGTTTTCCAGTGCGGGATCGACCAGTGAATGTGGATTTCCGCTTCCTTGGATCTCACGTAACCTAGGTTTGGCCTGAATATATTGATGGATAAAAGTATTAGCACTACATATATGTACCTTACTAACAAATCATTCATTAATTAATTATAGCTCATATACAACTGTAATCCCCATTTTATTCGACAAATGTTCATGTATGGTTGAAAACAAATTGTGTTAACAAATACGCACCCAGTCACTGATGTGTTCTCCCATTTGGATACATGGTCTACCAGTAATCATCTCCAAAAGGACAACACCAAAGGAAAATACATCTGATTTAGTTGTGAGAATTCCAGTCTTGGCATACTCCGGTTCTACATAACTACGGGCGGAATATTGTAAATGAAAAGGGTAAACTACAATAAAAGATTTAGTAAAAGAAAAATATACATGCATTACCCAAAACTCCACTTTGGCTGAGTCCTGACATATGAAGCATTATCTTGAAAAATTTTTGCCAAGCCGAAGTCTCCGAGCTAACAGAAAGATTCATGGTTAATATCACAAGAAAACAAAATCAGTTTGAAGTTGCATTTCACAGAGAGTGTGTGCTATGTGTTATTGTAAATGAGTTGAGAGTTGGTCTGAAAACAAGTTGCTTCATGTTCAAAAGTATTTCAAGATGAGTTTCAATGTTTTTGAGAACCCTAAATGAGTTTTAACTTAGTCGTTTTCTATCTCTAAATGGATTGCATAACTAAAAAATAAGGCCTTGATTTAAATAAGACTCGATAAATATAATAAATGCTCATTCTCTTGAGAATTTACAGTATTTCTTGAGGCGCATTTTAAAGCATGTGAGATTCTAGCGGTCTAGCCTACGGCATATACAGAGGTTTCCATGTTAAATGTATAAAACAAAATAAATACTTAGACTTATTAATGCAAGGGATACACTTACCTAGAACTGATCCCTGTTCCCACACGTGAATCCAAATCAACCGTACCACTTAGTAGCATCTTTTTCCCATTTAATTTATATTATATTAATTAGCTTAATCTACATGTGAAAACTTGAATCAAATCTAAGCAAAATTCTCTAAATGCTATACACATGCCCCCATGCCCATTTAAATTTCAATAAACAAAATCAAGATGGTATATATATTACCATGGGATCAAAATCATCATTCAGAAGAATGTTTTCGTCCTTGAAATCTCGATGCACGATAGGGGGTTCATCTGAAAAATGAAGTTAGAGAACAAGTAAGAAAACAGCAAACAAACTAAGCAGCCTAGGAAACGAGCATATTACTTACGCTCATGCAGAAATCTCAATGCTTTAGCCGAACCTACAGCTATTTTCATTCGATGCCTCCACGATAATATCTTTCCTATATTGATTCCTGCATTATTTGCACGAAGGCTTTTAAAGATGTATATAAGAACGGAAATAACAAGGATGGTCCATTTATTAAACGAAAAAAAACTTGCCATATAGATGAGATTTCAAAGATCCATTTGGGACAAAGGGGTAAACGAGAAATCTTTCACTTCCATCAATGCAATATCCAATCAATGGAACCAGATTTCTATGATAGACGAGGCCTATGGTGTGGATCTCATTTTGAAATTCTCGATCTCCTTGTTTGCTGCCGACTTTAAGCATCTTAACTGCGACTAATGCACCACTGGGGAGAACTCCCTTGAAGACAGGACCGAAACCACCCTCGCCTAGTTTTTCAACGAAACCTCTGGTTGCCTTTTCCAGTTCTTCACGAGTAAAGATATATGATGGATGCACAAATGGTGGATTATGACTGGTTGATGGCATATTGGGATCGACGATTTGCACAGATAAAATTCGTGGAGGGTTAGGGGTAATAGACACAGACGGCGATGTTGGTGTAATTCTTTGGTCGGAATTCTGATCCAGTATCCGTTCATCTTCTACAAAAAAAAAATTTAAAAAGAAAGAAAAAGGAACAAAATGAAGAAGAACAAGAGGAAGAAGAAAGAAACAAGAAAAAGAGTCAACAGCAGGCATGAAACAAAATGAAGGATCTTATTTTAATACAAGTAGTTAGATGAATAAGTACAAAAGGGAACAAAATTGTTAAAAGAAGCAAAAGAAGGATCAATGAATTGTTTAACCGTAAAAGGAAATGAAAATGGAAAACCCTAGATGAAGCCTGAAGGAATAAAATTGTTAAAAGAAGCAAAAGAAGGATCAATGAATTGTTTAACAGTAAAAGGAAATGAAAATGAAAACCCCTAGATGAAGCGTGAAGCATCAATTATTGTAAAAGACTACAGTGGGGTTCACCTTCCTCGTTGTTGGGGCAGCAGTAGTAGCAGAAGCACAAGCTAAGAAGAGCCAGAAAGACAACAACCAAAGCAGGCACGGCCGCGATGATCACGGAAGACGGTGACATTGGAAGCTGTAGAAATGAACACGAAAATGATACGATGTCCTAACCACGATTTGCTGAAATGGCATTCACTGGATACAGATGTCCAAATCTCACCCAGAGTTTTATAGTAGAGACATATTTTGGATAAATTATTACATTAACATGAAATTCCTATACTTGCGACCGAGTAAAATTATCTATTTTAACTAAAAAGTATTACCATATTTTTAAAAAATTTAAAATTAACTTTGTAATATTTAATAATAATAATAATGGAAAAATTAAAAATAACTGAATTTATTATTATTACTATTTCATTTCTTAAGTTTTTTTAATTTTTTTGTAATGTCGGTATCTTCCAATCCATAACCGTTGGAACGTTGCATTCATTATAATCTGACGGTAACAAACTGATTGTATGGGTTTTTAAGCAGGGAATATTTAGACCCCTCATTTCATGGTATTAAATCTGGTTAAAGAAACTTCTGAATCCGTCACCAGAGCAAGTAGGCAGCTGCATCGAGTTTTAATATTAATTTTTTTAAAAACAAAATATGGCTTTATTGCTATTATCCAGAAACTTTAATTATTATATTTATACATTTCAGTTAAACATAAATATAAGCATATATATTTTAAAAGGAAATTTTTAAAAATTTATCAAGTTATTTAGTAAGAGATTTTTTTAAAAACAATTTAATAATTTTGTTCTCTTTTCATATCATAAATTGATATTATTTGAATAATATACTTAGGATATCATTTTGTTTATATTCAAATATTAAATTCAATAAAAATATAATAAATTATCTATTTTTGCATTAAATAAAAAAATATGCTAAGCGATGCATTGAAGAAAAATATATGTTGGTTGAGAAATGTGCATATAAAATAAATTTATTTTCTATACAAAATGAAATTAGTTGCTTTGAATGAATAAATAAATAATTTTTTTGATGAAATAATAAGAAGATTTCATTCATTAATATATGATTATTCATATAAATTAAGAATACTCTAGGATAATTTAATTTATTATTTTAATACTCTCTCATTTTTAAAATGATTACCATTTAAATAATTTCAACATTTTGATGAATTAAACCAAAAATATATAAATCTATTCAAAAGTAATTAATAAAAATCAATAAGAAGATAAATTTATACATTAAAAAAGATTTTGTTCCCTGTAATAATTTTTTATAAATTATATTAACTTTTAAGATGAAAAGAATTAATCATTTCATCAGCTAATTAGAAGTTAAATTATATTTTATTAATTTATAATTATATGAAATACAAAAGAACATGAGATGGAAGATGATGCGAGTAATATATATATATATAAGGAAATTAATATAAAGTTGAAAGGGATGGAATGATGCAGGGGTGAGCAAAATGGAGTATGAACCGAATAATCGAACCGAATTGAACCGAACCGATTTAATCATTTCGGTTCGGTTTTGTCATGCTCGGTTCGGGTTCGGTTTTTGAGAATGGAAAAAGTATAAATTTCGGTTCGGTTCGGTTATTGATTCATTAAAAACCGAAATAACCGAACCGACCGATTAATA
>CANYBF010531923.1:0-12835 GCA_948192965.1 Dalechampia spathulata
ATTCTTATTAATACTATGATCAGGGATATTTAGATATTGAACATTTGCATACAATAAGAATCTCATTCCATAAACTCTTTATGGATTCTTTTGCACTATTCCAATATCATGGACTTCAATATATAGTTTAATACTCCAAGTAAAATAAATTCATTTAAAACATTGTACTATATAATGAATAATGCCTTTATTAATGAAAATGTATAGTACAAATACACATGATGCTCTAGAGCATACACTAACATTTAAGTCAATCACATGCAAGTAACATGCTAAAAAACATATGACATGCATATGACTTAACTTATTATAACCCTAAACCTAATTAGGGTTACATATGATGTTTTTGGTGAAAACAAAAGAGAGACAGAAGCAAAAATTTGGCTGCCTCCTTCCTCCTTCTTCTTTCCAGAATTTCAAAGCTCAAGAACAAGAAAAACAATTCAGTTTTGGTAGAACATCAAGGAGAAAATCGAATTTAATCACCATTCTTCAGCCATTCTCTTTACGTTTTGTTTTACTAGTCTCTAAACAAAACTAGTAATTTGATTACTGATCATTTTCTTAACTTGTGTGGATAGTTTGGAGATCCTCTATCCTTGGGAATTGAAAATTTTGCTACAATTTTTCAAAAGGCAAAAGAAAGAAGGAGATCGACTTAAAAGTAAGTTATCAATCTCCTTATATTTATATAACCTTCTCTGTATGTGATGTTTTCTATGTATAGAATTGCAAGATCCATTGTAAAATGTGAATTTAAAAAGCTTTAAATTATATTTTCCACTGCTAATCACATTTTAATTAAACCAACAGTGGTATTAGAGCGATTTGGTTTACAATCTATGCATAGAACACATAAAATTTTGATTTTTTCCTTTATTGTAGCTTATGGTTTTTTAAGATTTGAAGTAGTTATGGTTTGAATTTTGATTTGAAATTTTAACCACTTATTCTTCATTAAATTAACTTGGCTTCTATTAAAAAAAATTTTATACATATGTGGAACTTTTATGAGATAAAAATTCATATGTTACACATGCTCCCATTGAAATCCTGAATGGAGTTTTTATGCTATTCTTAATGTTCTTGCTTGATTGTTGCATGTTTAATTATTGAACATGTAATGAATCAATTAGTTATTATATGAAAATGATGATAGAGCATTTTGAATGAATTTTGGTTTGATTTGGATGTGATTTTATGAGAATTATGTTCATACAAGCATAGGAAATCCAAATTTAGTGTTTTCAGTTTTTCCTATATGATAATTGATATAGGGAAAGTTACAGAAAGGCCCAAATGGTATTTATTCTTATACTATCAATACCAAATGTTCATTATTAATGAAGTATGATGTTTATTGATATGATATGATATGATATCAATACACTATCTCATGAATATTAATTATGATTTGATACTGGATGTCCTTATTGTATAAAAGTATGCCTTGTATATATATATATATATATATATATTCTTATAGCACCACTGAATTATATACTCAGCATTTATCATTTAATGAACGCATGATCTAGGCCACTAGAGGAACATCAGGATTAACCAATCAACAATTAGCAACGGTTGGGATTTCCATAAATTTCTATCTTGAAGATAGTCTGGACTTCTGTATTATACTCTAAGATGTAATTCTCGTTATGTAGCATATATAGTTACTCATTTGGCAGTAGTACTTAATTACATATTTTTATGATGTATATGTTTATATTATTGCTATATTTAATGAGTATGATATGGTGATGATACATGATGATAACCATGAATGAAATATAAATGTTATATTATGCATGTATGAAATGCTTGCAAATTATGCAATATGATAAGGTATATGAATACAAACCAATAAAATATTCAGGTTATAACATAATGACAATAAACAGATGTTATATTGCAAAAATTTTCTATGCATCCCTTGTAGTGTAATTAATAATTTCCCTACTTAGGAGGTTATTAATTATGCTACGGGAGCATGTTACACCTAGTGTGGGTGTGACATGGAAGGGTTATAGTCAAACTAATGACCTCTTGACATTTAGGTAATCATGATATGTGATTAGACACCACTCTTGATTTATATAAGGCATTGTTAATTAGAGATTACTAGATGTTTCTAACATGTCAAGAACCTAAAAGGTTGCACACTAAAAGTTAGAGGAATAGTAATGATGAATGGATGTTGATAGTCTAATGTTTTATAGTTACAAGATAACCTAGATGTTTTAACAGTTTGATTAACGTATGATTGCCTAGATTCACTTAATTAACATATTTTAAAAGTTTTAAAACTCATATTTCACTGCTAAACACGTTTTAACAAACCAACAATATAGATCTTGATGATATTTATATATAATCATTTTTATTTACTTTCTATTTTCATATTGATCATAAATTGCTTGAAATTGCATATGCACCTACCTTTTAAACATTTTATATGGTTTGGAAATGGTTACATGTGTTTTCCACTTTTATAACACCTTATTTTCTAGTTTCCCACATGATGGAGAACTTGATAATGTTTGTATATTTTTATTTTCATTAATTTTCTATTTTCATATTGGTCATAATTTTCTTGAAATTGTATATGCACCTACTTCTTGACATTTTATATTGTTTTATAAATGGTAACATGTGTTTTCTACTTTTATAACACTAACATTTTACATCATTTATAAATGGCTACATGTATTTTGTACTTTTATATCACCTTACTTTATAGTTTTCCTCATGATGGAGATCCATATTATATTTATATTTATTTATTTCTTATTTTCATATTGGTCATAATTTGCTTAAAATTATATATACACCTACCTTTTTAATATTTTATATGGTTTATAGATGGTTATATGTGTTTTCCACTTTTATAACATATTACTTTCTAATTTACCTTATGATGGAGATCTTGATTATGTTTGTACATAGTTTTATTTTCATTTATTTCCTGGTTTCATATTGGTCATAATTTCCATAAAATTGTATATGCACCTACCTTTTTCATATTTTATATAGCTTGTAAATGGTTATATGTGTTTTTCACTTTTATAGCAACCTACTTTCTTGTTTCCTTTATGATAGAGATCCTGATTATTTTTGTATATATTTATTTTTATTTATTTATTATATTCATATTGATCATAATTTGCCTGAAATTGTATATGCAGCTACGTTTAACATTTTATATGATTTGTAAATTGTTATATTATTTTTCATTTTTATAGAACCTTAATTTCTAATTTCTCTTATGAGGAAGATCTTGATTATGTTTGTACATTATTATTTTCATTTATTTCCTAGTTTCATATTGTTCGTAATTTGCTTGAAATTGTACATGCACCTACCTTTTTAACATTTTATATGGTTTATAAATTGTTACATGTATTTTTCACTTTTATAGCACATTATTTTCTAATTATCCTCATGATGGAGATCATGATTATATTTGTATATATTTATTTTTATTTATTTTCTTTATATGATTTATAACTGGTTACATGTATTTTCCACTTTTATAGCACCTTACTTTCTAGTTTCCCTCATGATGAAGATCTTGATTATGTTTGTGTATATTTATTTTTATTTATTTATTATTTTTATATTGGTCATAATTTTCTTGAAATTGTATATGTACCTACCTTTTTAATATTTTATATGGTTTATGAATGGTTACATGTATTTTTTACTTTTATAGAACCTTATTTTCTAATTTCTCTTATGATGGAGAACTTGATTACAGTTGTACATAATTATTATTTTCATTTATTTTCTAGTTTCATATTGGTCATAATTTCCTTAAAATTATATATGCACCTACCTTTTTAACATTTTACATAGTTTGTAAATGGTTACATATTTTTCCACTTTTATAACACCTTACTTTCTAGTTTCCTTCGTGATGGAGATCCCTATTATATTTGTATATATTTATTTTCATTTATTTCTTATTTTCATATTAGTCATAATTTCCTTGAAATTGTAAATGCACTTACTTTTTTAACATTCTATATGGTTTGTAAATAGTTACATGTGTTTTTCACTTTTATAACACCTTACTTTCTAGTTTCCCTCATGATGAAAATCCTAATTATGTTTTCATATACTTATTTTTTTCATTTATTTTTTATTTTCATATTGGCCATAATTTCCTTCAAATTATATATACACCTACCTTTTTAACATTTTTTATGGTTTGTAAATGATTATATGTCTTTGCCATTTTTATAGTGCCTTACTTTCTTATTTCCCTCAGGATGGAGATCCTGGTTATGTTTGTATATATTTATTTTCTTTTATTTCTTATTTTCATATTGGTCATAATTTTCTTGAAATTATATATGCATCAATATTTTTTAAGATTTTATATTGTTTGTGAATGGTTACATGTCTTTGTCACTTTTATAACACACCTTACTTTTTAGTTTTCCTCATAATGGAGATCATGATTATATTTGTATATATTTATTTTCATTTATTTATTATAAATACATCTAATGAGAAGAAGTAAATAGAAATATGTATAATTATATTTTTCATTAGGAGGTAATAAGATTTCCATTAGCATGTAAACTAAATGTTATAGATAATGTAAATATGATGTTTTCCTTTCCTATAAATCTTAATGAAATAGATGTCAATGTAAACCTAATAGATTCATGAAGTTCTTATTTTGAATAACATGAAATAACTATAAATGAAATTAGTATTAGTCATTATCACTTGGAATTAATGCTCCATGTGGGATTGTTTTGAGTGGCTTTACGTTATATATTTCCTTTGTTCTTTATTCTGGAAGTGTAATGTTGAGTCCAAGATCAAATGAAGTTTTGTCTTTTCCAGCTTTTTTAGTTTTTATTTTTTTTTGGGTTGAGGTTATTTCTCTTTTACTGGGCTAAAATTCACCATGTAAGGAATGTTGAAATGCTTTCCTCTCCCTATTATCTTTTTCATCCTTGCTGGTTTCTATATATTTAAATTAAAATTTAAGATTGAATTGTTAAAATCTATGGAGTAAATATAGGTTAAAGGAATATTAACCTTTTCAGCTAATTATTCAATTATCTTTCTAATATAAACCTTCATTGGTTCCTTTATTGTGTTATGTACTTTAATTGATTTCTTTTTATGTTGTTTATATATTTTAATATTATAGCATTAGCAAATATATATATGAATAATAGAATAACATTTTTAAACATTATTATATAACATGTTCAACAAGAAGTAGGCAAAGAAGATATAAATATAAGTAAAAAGTGATCAAATTCACATTTATAGTTTGAGTAAATACTAGTATATAAGGATCTTTAGTTTCTTTATACTTCAATTCAAGTTTTAAGCTTGTAGAGTCTTTTGTCACATCCACACACATAGCATCCTTGTATGTATGCATTTTATGCATACATTATAGTGAATGATTAATTAGTGCATGAAATGTATAAATGAGATATGATGCATAAATGCTTTGATATGATGTATGTGGTATAAAGTGCTTTATAGATAAAGGAAATTCCATATGATATGGAATTGATAGAGAAAGAAATGAAAAGAAAGTGAAAAGATGATTAAAGAAGTGAACATGCACTAAAGATATGAATTTGACATGCTTTTAGTGAATGCTTTAAATGAAGCTTTATTATGGAATTTATATGTGTAAGGTCATGCATTGGCATGTTTAACATGTTATTGTGTGATAAAGTATAGTTTTAAATATGTGAAAATAAGTTAGAGTTAAGTTAGAAATAATGGTATGTTAAATGGTAAGTTAGGACATAAATGAAATTTCATGAAAAGATAAGGTTGTTATTGGAAACCATGTTAAGTGTGACTTATGTCCATATTATCATGGTGTATGGTATGTATACTCCTTATGTAATCATGACATAAATATGATGTAAAAATGGTTATGAAAGAAGAGGAAGTAAATTAGTATAAGTAAGTAATATTAGCTTACCATATATCATTACATGATTGGTTCTTTCTTACCATAGTTAAAGTTAAGTCTAAGGTTATCTTAAGTAGGAATCCAAGTTGGTTTTTCCATTCTTTCTCCATACCATATTCGACTTCTTCTTCCTCTCTTTCTTTTGCATTCTAACTTAAGGAAAAATAACATTTGAAGGTAAGATCATATGTAGAATTTGGCTTCTATGCTTTTTTTTGAGTTCTATATACTATATGTATGTCTTCTTTTTGTTCTTCTTGTTCTTGTTCTTGTTCTTCTTCTTCTTCTTCTTTTATGCCTTCTTACTTCTTTAATGAAGAAGTGAGTTAATGAATGGTTGGTGATAATTGTATGCAAATGGAAGAATTTAGATTGAATGATAAAGGATAATGAGATTAAGTTGTTGAATTTTGTTTATGTTGTAATTGAATGAATTTCTATTATAGTATGTAGAATTTACATTAAGCCTAACTTACATCACTTGAATATGTCACCTTAGTTGCTGATTAAAGTGTGAGAATGATTTTTAAAGGTATTTATAAGGTTTGGTATGCTAAAAGGTTGATGGAAAGATGATAGAATGTAATGGTAACTTGAATCCATACTTGCTGCCCAATTTGAGACTTTTAAGCTTTTCATTGTTTTATAAGGCAGCATTGTGTGATCCTTGAATTCGTGTGAAAATATGAATGATTAATGTGTTTAGATGATAAAAATGGGGTTTGGTTGTATGCAAAGGAGAATTATAGCATGAATATGCTAAAAGGGTCATTAGGGAGGCAACAAGGTATTTCATTTGGATATGTTATGTGCATATTGCTTTAAAGTGTGGATATGTGTTTTGTATGTTGGTTAAATGGACTTAAGTTTATGTGTAACATGTATATATATGTTTTCATTAGCATGATTTCAATGTGATTTGGAAGTCAACATGATGAAGGAATGCATGAAGAAACTTATAAGGCAGCATGTGAACCACAATGTGTAAGTTATGTAACTTTTATGTATTGTAAGAGATATGAATGTATAATTATAAATCTAGATATATTAACTACAAATATGACTTAGGATAACATGTTCGTGCATTACCAAAAATGTGCATTTTAGTGTAGCATGAGGAATAAGCCATTTTATGTGGGTTGTTTGCATACCAATTACCATGTGAGACTTAAGATATAGATATGTCCTATTCCATAAGAGGTAAAGAGGTAAATTTATGCAAGTTCATGCATGTTACTTGCAAGTTTCATGCAAGTATGACTTAAAGTATGCAAATACGTAATTTTAGCCACTCTTCCAAGGCATGTGGCCTTTTCACTTTTGGTAACCTAAATGAATAAAAAAAATTGCATACTATAAGTTGAATTAAACCTTGATGAGTCTAGTTTGTGATGGTATATGTCATGTTTATGTTAAAGGCCAATAAGATTACTTAAAAATTCATTTAGTCCTAGTATGTGCAAAAATGATATTTCTATTTCCTGGTTTTGGCAAATTTATATTGTATGCCATATATGTTTAAGTTTTGGTACTCCATTTATATGGTTTATTACCTTGATATGTGCATGAGGTGATGGACTAATTTAGGTGTCATTGATGATCAATAAGATGGTCATTAAGGGTACATAGTAGCATATGTATATAAGGTAAAGCAAGGAAGGAAGCATGAAATAAAAAATGACCATACAAATAGTAAAGCATACCAAATGAACTATGCACATGACCAAATGAATAGTAACTTGTATAGCATATCTTGACACCTTAATGAATGGGCATCTTAAGCTTCCAAACTTAATGTTATACACACCTAGACTTTATGACTCTTCATTATACACAAGAATATACACTTAGAGGCATGAAATAATGCTAATACAATATGTTCAAACATGACTATGATAAGTCTTATACATGCTTAAATATTTCAAATACTTAATGTACATGCCAATATGCAAATTAATGACTTATATATGCACTTATACTTGAATATAAAGATGTGTAATGGTATGAATAAGGATAATGGCTTAGCATATATTCAAATGAAGGTCAATGATGTATAAACACACTTAATGGATGATATTATGGTTCAAAGACTTAAGTTGGCCAAAAGGCATGTATGACTCTTACTTGTAAAATGTGAAATATTATGAGATGATATTGTGCTTATATGCTCATTATGAATCAAAGTTGAATTATGATTACATGTTATGAATGAATATAGATTCTTTAAGGTAATAAGTTAAGTGTAATATGTAAATGACTTTACTAAGGAAATATATCACACCTATACTTGGTGTAACATGCTCCCATAGAATAATTAATAACCTCCTAAGTAAGGAAATTACTAATTATCCTATAAGGGATGCATACAAATTTTTGTAATATAATGTTTGTATTATTATCATTATAATAGTACCTGAACTCCTTTGCTATCTGTAAACATAGACAATATCATTCCATAAAGGTTTGTGTGTATAACAATGCAAGCATACAACATCATTAGTCATATACAATTATATAGCCATCCGTCATATGCTATCTATGTGTTTAGTTTAACAAAATACTATGGTATCATAAGCACACATATTAAGAGTTCATATGATAAGTACTATTACCATTATGATTAATACAAATGGCTACGTAATGAAAGGATATCTTAGAGTATGTTACATGCATCCAAACTCGCTCCAAGAAAGGATTCCTCAAAATCATAATCTCTACCGACTGGAAATCAGCTAGTCCTAATGCTCACTTGAAGGCCCCGGTCATGCGTTCATCAAATGACAAACACTGAGTACAAAACACAATGGTGCTATAAAAATGTGTAAATAATGTAATCTTGCAATGATATATAACCTCTTTATGGTATGTCATGAATATGCCTTTATACATGTATGATTCATGCAATGATATATAAATGATGTGTTAATGGTCAATGCAATGTTGATCATATGATATCATTGACCATATAAACTTATTTCATGGATACCATAAATATTTAGATATAAGGACATCATTTCAAGACATTATATGAGGTCATGAAGTGAAAAGCATAAACCTATAACCGCTTTACCCTTTTTAATTTCTCGTGAAGGAGTATGAGCTTCTTTGACTATACCTGTAGCATTTTCCATTTCAAGTATGCTTAGTAAAGCCATTCACATAATTCATGTAACTTGTCACCTTCAGATATTCACATCCATTCATAACATGTAATCATAATTTCACTTTGGTTTATCATGAACATGTAAGCATGAATTCATCTTATAGCATTCCATTCTTCATTCATAGTGGTTATGTGAGTATTTCAGCTAAGCATAGTGCATTAATCATTAACACAAGCATAAGGTATATATAAGTACAATTTATCTTCTTTTAATATCCTTATAAGCTATTAGTCTCATTCATGCCTTAACTCATTCATACATTCATGTATAAGTACCTATAGGAGTCATACTTTGGCATAATAGCATGTATTTTAGTCCATTAGGCATGTATGGAACATTTAAGGTCTATGTATCTCTTTAAGTATGTATACATGTACATAAGAAGAAGTAATAAGGTCTAAGTGTACATAGAGTCTTTTATTAGGACATTGAAAGGTAATATGTCCTTTTCCCAAGCACCTAAAGCACTTGATTTTTCTGTTAGAAGCCAAAGAGTTAGCATTGCCTGTATTGTCTTTAAGGCTAGTTTGCATAATCTCTTTTTGTTTGGCTAAAACTTTCCCTTGTGGTTGAGTGCTTCTAGTTTCTTTCTTTTCATCCTTCTTACTCCATTTAGAACTCCGTATTGCTAGAGCTCCCTTGGAATTTGTTAGTACTCATGTTTTTCCTTTATTTTTCAATCTTTATTGCCTTCTCAAGCATCTCTTTGAAAGTGTCATATTTATAGAGTTCAATGACATCAATAATCTCCTTGTTTAGACCACCAAGAAATTGAGCCATGGTAACCTTTTCATCCTCCTCAATGTTAGCCCCAACCATGCACATTTCCATTTCTTTATGGTAGTCTTCTACAATCTTTCCTCCTTGCATCAATGCAACTTTTGATGTAGTTCTTTAAAGTAATGAGTAAGGAAAAATCTATATCGCATAGTTTTGTTCATGGCCTCCTAAGTTAGGATAGGCTGAACGCCCTTCTTCCTTCTATTAGTATTGAGTTTATCCTACTAAAAAATAATATAACTAGTGAATTCAACTGCTGCTATCTTTCCTACCAAAATAGTTTTGGCATTCAAAGATCATCTCCACTTTCCTGTCCTATTCAAGGTATTCTTCAGCATTATTGTTTCCCTTAAATTTAGGCATTCTCATCTTTTTGGTGCTAAGGTTCCCATCTATATGACCACTAGTTATGGTCTCTCCTTCATCTTCTTCTGAGATATGCTATAATGGAAATCTTCTATCTCCACCTTTAGCTCCTCTTACTGGTTGGAATCTTCCATCATAGCCCCTTTGAAGATTTTATGCTGGTTTATGCATGTCCTCCTTTATTGCACTTTGATTTGACTTGATTTCTTGCAACTCCTTAAAGATAAGCCTTTGAAACTTCTCCATTTATCTATTGATTACCTCTATGAAAAGTTTCAATTGAGGATTTATTATAGGCACATCCTTTTGCTCATGATCATGCTTACTAGAACTCATTATATTTAAAGTAATAAAAGATAATGTAAAGGTTAAAAAAGATCACTCTCTCATGTGTTTACTCTTTACTCAGCTTTTTCTAGATATGAACCACTCATTTATGCCTTCTACCTCTCTATAGCAATTCTTTAAATTAAATTTTGGAATCAAGGTATATAAATCAAAGTAAAAGCACATGTTTGGAAAGTAAGGAACAATAATACAATTTAAGTTCTAGAAAGAAGGCAATAGATAATTTGGATGTAGCACAAGAATAAGAATATGTACTACTAGATTAAAGCAATTTAGAGTGTAGATACAAACCAATAACACTCTAACAATGTTAAGAGGTAAAGCTAGTTAAACAATAAAACAAGATAACTAGAATAAAATAAAGATAATTTGGTCAAGATGTATGGATTTGATTCACTCCAAAGAAAACTAAATATTGAACCTACATTGAACCTATTTAAGTCTACCCAAGCAAAGCAAGTAAACAAAAAGACCTTTTAAAACAATTAGAGCTGAATTTGAAAGATTATGCCAATTCAATTTATTTTAAGCCTTAATCATGCAAGAATGTGTGTGTGTAAGATGATTTAGGCAACAATCAAGGAGTCCAACTTTAATAGGACTCTTCACTTTTAATACAAGATGTCTCAGATGGCTTTTAGGATAGTAAACAAGGTGTCCCAATTGTTTTAGGACTCTCCATAATTCATAAAATAAGTGTCTTAGTTGGTTTAGGGCTCTTCTCTAGTACAAGCAACATGCAATGTCACAATAGAACAAAGGATATTTTATTTTTCTTTTATTTTCATTTCATTTTTTTTCTATTTTTAATAACAAACAAATGACTAGAACAAGGTATTGAAAGAAGTCACATGACATATAAGCAAAAACAACTAAAATTAAATAAAATAGCACAAGATAGAAATAGAAATAATTGAAAACAAAACCCTAAGAACTAAGATAAATAAGAATTTACCTTATCTTTATCTCTGATACCAAATGATATGGAACCCAATGGTAAATATACCACAAACCCTCACATACACTAAGATATAGCTCCAATGGAAGAATAAACCCCCACCCTATTAAACCCTCAAACTATAAAGTATGGAAATGCAAATAATAAGACTATAAAAATAGAGAAAATGCCACAAATAGATTGATAAATTAACCTTAATTTTCTAATGTAATTAAAAGAAACAAAATCCTCACTTCTTAACTAAAAACATAATATGCATAAAGCATAAAACCAAAAATGCCATTTATTGAATAAAATCGAATGTGCCTTTAAAGGCTTACAAGGGCTTCTATTTATAGGAGTTTCTAACCCTAGTCCTTCAAGGATATGGAAGTCTAATCCAAGGAGGACTTTGGCTAACCTATTCCTACTTTAACTTGGAAGATAAATAATTAAAATAAAGCTAATATTACATGAAAATTCATGCAAGCTAATTAGGCTAAGAATTTACATGTCTTCCTTTTCTTATTGGGTTCTCAACAGGCCTAACTTATGGCCTAGTATGCCTAACTCCTTCATAGGCTTATAAAATAAGGCTATGACTTCATAATTAGACCTAAATGACATACTTTAGGCTCCATTCTCTTCTAAACTTGCCTCAAGCAATATTATAGCCTTAGGCACCCCTTTAAACTCTAAATAGCATTTGTAGAAAGCTTATTCTTGTAGCTCCATTGTTATTTATTCTTGAATAAATAAGTTCATGGATGCATTATAGTTATTGGCTTATGACCTTATGTCACACCCTAATTTTGGACCGGCTTTGATTCGGATCGATTCCGAGTTGATTCTGGGCCATTTAGGGTTCTTTCGGACCGTCCTGGGTCCTTTCAGACCGGGCTAGGCCTGTTTAGGGTTTCATTTAGCATTTTTAGGAGGATGTGTGATCGCATATGTCCCATTACACGCCGCATATGATCATGTGTGATCGCATATGTTTCATTACACAACATACGCGATCGTGTATGTTCCCAAGGGCAGACCTAATTAAACCCTAATCTGCCATTTGGCTTAAGGACCGGGGGGGGAATTTTTAGCACGAAACCCTAGATTGCTAGCTGCCGTCAGCAGCCGTCAAACACCATTTGACACTCCAAAACTTAATTCTAATCAATCTAAGGCATTAGGATTAATCAAAACGCATTAAATCAATTAGAATTAGGCATTTTAACACCCTAAACTTGGATTCGGGATTGGATTGATTCTCTTTTACACTCA